>PVIJ01002334.1:0-164166 GCA_004024925.1 Scalopus aquaticus
CATGTTTATTGCAGCACTGTTTACAATAGCTAAGGTATGGAAACAACCCAAATGCCCAAAAACAGATGACTGGATCAAGAAGATGTGGTACATATACACAATGGAATACTATTCAGCATTCAAAAAAGACAAACACATGCAATTCGCAGCAACATGGATGGACCTAGAGGGGATCATGATCAGTGAAATAAGCCAGAAATAAAGAGAAAATTATCGAATGGTTTCACTTATAATAGGAATATAGGGGAGCCAAATAAGAAAGCGACATTCGGCAGGTAAGGAGGGGAGGGAGAGGGCTCAAGAGGGGGGAAGAGGGGAGCACGGAGGACTATGGTGATACCTCCACGGGTGAACAGGTGGTGGTTAACTTATGGGGAACACACAATAATGTAAAAGATACGAATAACAAAAATAAATATCTATTATATTAAAAAAATACTAAATGAAAAAAAAATCTTGTGCTTAAATATTTTTCAACTTAGAGTTTTATACTCATGGAAATTATTAACTAACTGCAAAAGTGGAAAAATTATTTTCAGATACACACATATATACACACAATATAATGATGGTGGCCCTGGTTAAGTGGTTATTATTCATGTTAATGAATCTTCAGGTTTTTTTTTTTACTATTTAAATATATTTTTAATTTAAATACCGTCATTATCTTAGGGTGATGGGGTTATTAATAATTCTTATTTTCTTATAATTTTTTCTATATTTTTCATCACAATCATGTATTTATTTAACTTTTAAATTAGAAGTTGTTTCAGATATACAAAGGAATACTTTTGGCACATTTACAGATTAGAGAATACACATAAAATAAATGCCCAGTCATGCTTTACAAATAATAATCAGTATTTTTGCAGCCTTGATTGTGTTGTACACTTTCTATACTCCTTGATTTTCTATATAGTTTTACTTATATTCCTAAATAATTCATTATTCAGATTTGTCTATTCGACAACTTGCATTTTTTTTTTTTTTGCAGTCTTTGGTTTTGTTTGAACTATAGATATATTTTATTTCCTTTTGCTCCACATTCTTGCCAACATTTGTTGATTTTTTTTTTTAATGCGGGTCAGTCTCATTGGAGTGAGGTGGTATCTCATTGTGGTTTTGATTTGCATTTCGTTGATGATAAGTGATATTAAAAACCTTGTATTAAAATTTTTTTCTTGTGCCTTTGGAGAAGTTTCTACCCATTTAGCTCTTCTTCTCATTTTGTGATTGGGTTCTTTGTTTTCTTTTTGTTGAGTTAAATGAATTCTTTGTAGATCTTGCTTATTAGCCTCTTGTCATGTATAGGATATGCAAATATTTTCTCAAAAGAGTGGGGTATCTTTAGGTTTTAATGATAGTTTCTTTTGCTGTACAGAAGCTTTTTAGTTTGATGTAGTCCCTTTCATATTTTTGCCTTTGTTTTCCTTGCCATTGGAGTTGAGTCCCCAAAGATATTCCTGAAGCCAATGTTGTGGAGTGTTTGACCTATGTTTTCTTCTATGTGTTCCATGGTTTCCAGTCTTACAGCCGAGTCTTTAATCCATTTTGAATTAATTTTTGTGCATGGTGTGAGAGAGTGGTCTAGTTTCATTTTTTTGCGTGTGGTTGTTCAGTGTTACCATCACCATTTGTTAGAGTTTCCTTTTTCCATTTGATATGCTTGGCTCCTTTGTTATAGGTTAACTGTCCATATAAGTGCTTTTGTATCTGAGCATTTGTGAATCTTCAGTTTTTAAAAATATTTTGAATAAATAATTCATTTACATAGCTCAAAATTCAATAAAAAGATAAATGATAAATCTCCAATTCTCACCTTCATGTTTTCAGATTGTTCGTACTATGCCTTCCCAGAACTAATATGTTATTGGACCCTCAGGTAACTTGTGGAGTGTTACTATGCATACAATTGAATGTGTATTCTTTTTTCTACCCCCCTTCCTTTAAGTGGTTGGTTCAAATGGGGTGGTTAGGTATTATCTGAATAATAGAAAAAATGGAGTCATGTGAATGACATTTGACAGTTGTTCTACCCTCTCTTCACTTAGAAACTTCTACTTTGGAAAACATCTCTGTCCAACACTCATAGGGTCTACTAAGAATCTGGCCTCAGGAGAGGATTCCATTGATCATTCTTGTTCCAAGAAATGGTTAACCACCGAAAACACCTATTTCTAGACATTCCTTCCTTTTTTGAAATATCTCAAGATGGTTCTCTTGCCTCCTTGAAGACAAATAAGGAATTTTGAGTGTGCTTGAAGACCACGTAGAAAGTCTCTTCCACTTCCAAAAATCCCACTTTAATAGAATGCTTGCCCAACCAGAAACTGTTTATTCTTTTTACTCTACAACTTACTCTCTTTCTATCACCTTAGATATTTCTATCTAAGGTGATAGAAGATGGTTTTCACTGCCCAGTTTATGAAAAAATAGATTCTGTTCATTTTGTATCTGTCACAGTTTGTCTTTGGCATTATGAAACAGTTAGATTTTGGTGTAAGTGAGGTCCCCCCACCTTACCCCAGTGCCTAAGATGGAGAGGAGAGGGAGAAATCAAGAGATATGAGTATTGGATTGAATGTTTTTTACCCTTCTTAAACTCTACTAACCTCCAATACTGTTTCCAAATGTTTATTTTTTTAACCCCAAATTTGGCATTTAGAGAACTTTTGGCTTTTCTTTTCATTCATAAAACTTCTATTTTATCCAATATATGCATAGACATGAACTCATGAAATTTTCCAACCTTTATTCAAATAGTTCTCTGATGTGGTTTCCATAAAGCAATATTATGACTCAGTGTGCATACTTAAAGAAATTATGATGATTTCTTTTAAAATTTTAATTACAGTGTAAATAACCTAATTGTTATTCAAAATCAGACACATTATATATCCTATTCAATGTATTTATTTTTAATATTGCCAAGGATTAAAATAAATTATAATAAATAGTGCATAGTGCATAATTTCACCTTAATTATGTATTTCTGTGATTGGTTTCCAAATTCACTATTTCTGTTATCTTTATAAACCATTTCTGCCTTTATAGTATTTCTTACTATAAAGGAATAATACTGAAAAGATGACGTGCTTGATCTTTTTAATGTTTTCATTATAGAAATAATGCTTACTTACAAAAATTTAGAACAAATAGAAGTAGATAAAGTAAGAGATGAAATTTTTCTCTGGTTCTATTTCCACAAAGTAATCAGTGTATGATAGGCATGTGTTTGAGTGCACACACATATATGTTTGTGCACACATGCATATATTAAAAATAAAGTCAAAGGGCCTCCCTGGTAGTACAAGAGGTTAAGTCTGAGCGCTATGAAGCTATGAAGCTATCGGCAGCCACTGCAGCGTGAGTTCGATCCCTGGCCAGGTAGCTGACCCACATGGCGCAGCAGACCTCTTCTGCCTCGCTCACTGCTCCCCTCAGCAGTGTATTTCAGCTGATCCTCCTGTTCTGCTCCCCACTCTGTCTCTGGTGAATCCTCTCACCCCCACACCTCTGGCCTACACCCCATCTCTTGTATGCATAAATAAATAAATCTTTAAAAAATAATATAAATAAATAAATAAAATCAGGAGTGGTACCTTGTGGAAAATTTATCCAACTGCAAGGACTGTGAACACACAGTCCACACAAAGCTAACCTCATTCTGAACCACGCACAAGTTCTTGGGTACCCAAAAACCACTGAGAATTTGATCATTCTCTAGAAGAATTCACAGAACTTAATGAAAGCTGTTACGCTCACAGTTATAATTTATTACATGGAAAGAGGATAGTTTTTTATCAGTCAGGGGATGAAGCAATAGGGCAGTCAAGGGAAGCATCAAACATGTAGCTCCCATCACTCTGTGCCCATGAATTCAGGCAGTATGACTATCTGTGACCAATGTGTAAATCCTACACATGAATTATTGTCAACCAAGGAAATTTACACAAACTCCAGTGTTCAGTTTTTATTGGAGTTCCAGTGTGTAGGCATGACTGATGAGTTCATAGCCCATGTGACTGAACACAGTCTCCAGATTTTCTGACACGAAATGACATTAAATGATAACATTGCTTGGTTTTCTGGTATGGCCAGCCTCCACTGTAAGGCCATCTGTATATAGTCAGTCTCTACATCTATCCTATTACTAGACTACCTAGTGAATCAAGGTCAGACAAAGTCATTGTTATGAGGCTTGTTATTACAAAAACTTAGAGAAACCAAATAAAATGTCAGAATTCTTTGGAAAAAGATTAAATTCTTTTCTGTGCATGATTTCATGTGAAGAAACCTTTAGAAAAGTGAAAACATTTTAAATAATAATTTTCAAATGATTTCAGTCATTATCCCATAATGATCATTAGAAAAAAGAACCAGTAATTATCTTACCACCATGCAGACATTATCATAGGTAAGGGAGAGGAATGGATATTATTGATATTAACATTTGCTTTTAGTCATTGTATTTCACTTAATTCCCTTTCTCTCCTGCTACTCCTCCTTCAACCCACTGTTCTTAGATTTGATTACTAAAATATCACTGTGATTTAGGGATCATCTCCACAAATGCCCACACAGGTGGGTAGAAGAGAGAAGCTCCCATCTGACATTAGCTCAACATTGATATCCAGATGGTTCCTGACTTAATAGTGGTTCAACTTAATGATTTTTCAAATTTACGATGGCACAAAAGCAACACATTCAGTAGAGTCTGTACTTTGAATTTTGAATTTGGTCTTTTCACAAGCTAGCAGTAAGAGTTATGATCATTCATGATGCTGGGCAATGGCAGTGAACCAGAGTTCTTAGTCAATCACCTGATGACAAAGGTAAACAATTCTCTACAGACTAAATTTTACTTTTAAACAGAATTTAATAGATTACATGAGATATCAACACTTTTTATAAAGTAGAATTTTTGCTTAATTTTGCCCAACTAGTCAAATGTCCTGTATGATTTGACAATAATTAAGGTAGACTAGGTTAAGATACATATTTTGGTAGGTTAGGTGGATTAAATGTATTTTCAGCTTATAATATTTTCAACTTAGTATGGGTTTACCAAACATAATTCTACTGTAAGTCAAGGAAAATCTATACTTCGCTTGTATTTTAAACGTGAAAGACTATCTTTCTTTTCCAGAATCTGTTTCCTTACTCATCCACTGACTCCAATCTTTTTTTTTAATAGTGTAGGCTTCTCAACAAATTACCTCTTTTCCTGCTTTTGATAGAGTGTAGGGAGAAATACTTGTCTACTGCAGTAAAGTTAACAATTAGGCATGTTGAAACTTGGATCTGACATCTACTTTCAGTGTCACACCAACAAACAGAGTGTTGGTGATGGTAGTGACTATCAAAAATTTTCTCAGCTAAAGTGGTGATGACCACTTGTCTCTAGCTGACAGTCGCAAGATGCAAATGAGGGAGCAGTATCCCAAAAAAGGGAGTAAATCTGAAATAGCCATTCATTCATTCAATTATTTACTTTTTGTGAAATTCACATAACATAAAACCATTTTAGGAAATTTTCAGGGGTATTTAATATATACACAAATTGTACAGCACCACTTCTGTGTAGTTCCAAAGCATTTCCATCAGTCCAATATAAAACCCCCTATGCATTTGTTACTCTCCATCCCCACTCCTTCCAGTCACTGGAAACCATCAATTTGCTTCTATTTCCATGTGGGTATTTCATATAAATGGAATCATATAATATGTAACCTTTTGTGTCTAGTTTCTACGATCACTACATTTCGAATGTGGTTAAAATGCTAGATATAAATAATAATAATAATAATAATAATAATTAAAAAAAAGAAGACTGGATTAGATAAAACAAACGTGTTCGGGTGTATATAGCCCACTTGTTGCTAGCTAATAGCTTCCTCCTTGACACAGAGAGTGATAAAAAAAATAGCTAAACGTTTAACTAAGGGGAATGGATATAGCAAAGATGTTAAGAGAACAAGTAATTGAACTAGTTTACCGTCAATTCATAAATACAATCAAGGACACAGAAACCGCTAGAGAGAGTCCATTAAATCATGATTTACGTAGGCAAATCAAATTCAAAGTTCTAGAAAGTAGAAAAAGTGGAAAGCACTCTAAATTTGGGAATCAAGTGGACTCCAGACTCAAGAAGGCATTTGAGACAATAAGGATGTAATGAGAGGGGGTTATGCTAAGTGAAATAGGTCAAAAGGAAAAAGGTAAGTATAGCTGTTTTACTCGTATATACAATATGAAGAAAATAAAGGCACCGACAAACTACTAGGCTGGTGCACTAAAGAGGCACAGTGCTAAAGAGGCACTGACAGAACTAAATCAAAACAAATCCTAGAAATAGACTATAAAATGGAGGCTACTAGAGGGTGGGGTTGGTAACAAACAGGAAGGGGATGTGGGTGCCTTGGTGGGAGATGTGGCATTGTGATGTACATCTGAAGAGGTGTGAACCTTTTCCCCTAAATCATATACACTGTTGTAAATCAATGTTACCTCAAAAATAATAATATTTTATTTAAAAAGCATGGAGAAAAAATGGAGGGTAATGCGGTAAAATAGAAATATTACAGATGAGGTCAACTGGAGTTCCACGTGAATCAGCTTTGTCTCAATAACTTTATTGTCTCAGTTTTCCACTAGAAAAATGAGTGTAATTACCCATTATGCTAGATTGTTATAATTCTAGATATTGTTAGAATTATAGATGTTATCTATATAATACCTTGCACAAAGATAAAAGTCATTAACTGAATCATTACAATAACAAAACTGATATCAATGAGCTGGTTAAGCCACTAGTCTTAGCATAAACATTTACTCTCTAGACTGTTTTTTGATTCTATTTGGGTGGTGAAGGAGCATCATACAAAAAAAAAGACATATCCTCAAAAGGCTTGGTAGATCCTAATTATGAAGATGGAGATAAGTTTTGCAAAAGCACGTGAAACTGTATTGCTGCTATTTGGGGAAAAGTCATGGATTTTGATATTAAATATAAAATAGTTTTACCCATTGGAAAAGATAACAGATGGAAGGTGTGACCCCTGTAGTCCTTTTTAGATGTGGAAATGGCAGTTAGTGGAGAGAGTAAGCCCATCGATATCACACTGCCAACAGACCTCAAATTCAGAAAGACAATTTCTGTGTCAGACTAAGCAGATAAAATTTTTGCGCCTTTTCCATAAAGTCCCTTGCCAAGCAGAGGGTGATGCTACAGGGTCAGATATTTTCAATAATTACCTCTACTTTTAAGAGTAGTAAATTAAATCAGCAACTCCATAAAATAAAAGACATTTGGGTCTATTAAACCCAGTATTTCCTGTATAGCTCCATAGACGTTAATGAGAAAATCCTATCATTCTCTCAAGAAATTGTGACACTCTATTTAAGTAACTGACTTAAGTTAGTCAAGGAGAAAAGTGACTGATTTTTAGAATTCAAAATACCAAAGAAAAGAAAATCAAGTCTGACACTGCAATTTGTCTTTTAAAATATTAAAGGCAAAAAAAATGTTATCTGAAGTTTTTCCTTCTGTTTTCAATGGTCCTTGACTTGGTGGAAGTAATTCTGATGTTGAGGAGAAAAATGTTCCTCTTACAGGAAAGATTTGGATTCAGTAAACTTAGGGAGAAGGGAACTTGAGGTGAGCCAACTTCTCTTAGAACCTGGGCCTCAACAAATCCGTGAGGCTATTGATTGGGCAGAGGTAGGAAAACAATTGAATAAGAATGATTTTCTTATATCCAAATGGTTAAGTGATTGATTGCTTGATCAGGTTAAGATTTGGCAAGGAACAGGGTACAGGAATATTTAAACTATTTTTTCCTAAAAATACAACACTTATTGTTAAATAAAGTTAGGTCACATATACATGAAATAGTAATGTTTTAATTACCTTCCCTATGGCAAATGCTATTGATAGAAATATTTATATTGGCATATAAAAGTTTCGTTTCACATTTAGTTGGTTAGATGAAGAAAATTAATTAAAAATTCATGCAATGGTAAAGTTTTATCAAATATGCCAAAAGTTATGAAAGTTGTATGTAAGTGAACTGGTTTGTGAAACATTTGTTTCAATTTAAAGAGCAGACAAATTCCTTAAATATATGTCTAACAGAGACTAGTTATGTGAACTGGTATTCTGAAAGTCTCGGGATCTGTCAGAATTGCTGATTTTTGAAGGGTCTGAATTTTAACTTTTGTCTTAGTGTGCTTTTATTTTTAAGTCCTATAAATAAATCTTAACAGATAATAAACAATTATAGATACCATTACCCATATTCAGGATGAAAATGAATGTTTTTCCCCTTGACTAACTTAAGTCAGTTACTTAAATAGAGTGACAATTTCTGGAGAGGATGTTAGAATTTTTTCATTAATGTATATGGAGCTATACAGGAAATACTGGGTTTAATAGACCCAAATATCTTTTGGTTTATGGAGTTACTGATTTAATTCTTTATTACTCTTACTCTTAAGGTGAATCAGAAAAGATCAGTCCAACTCTGAGTACATTGAATATTAGCCCAAAAGAGTTACAATAAAATTGACTATCCTGTAAAATGCAGATATTTTGGTATTTTCTTGACATGTAACATTTTATGAACTCAGAATCTTACATACAATTAAAACAAGAAAATCAACCTCTAATTAAAAACTACATTTAATCTAATATAATTATATTAATCTCATTTAAAAAATGAATTCATATGGTGATTTGAGACATGAAAAATATAATAGAATTTTTGAAAGGTGGGTCAGGCACAGAATCCATTCTTGAGGTGAACTTCATGATAGGGTTTGAGCTTCCTAACAGCTAAAACAAATACAAACATGTAATTAGTTATGACAGGAGTGACAAATTATGGCCTTTGGGTCAAATCCCATCTTCTATCAGGTATCATTGGAGCATAGCCAAGCACATTTGTTTCTATGTTTCAATGACTGTTTATGACCTTTTCAGAGATCATAAGGCCTGAAAAGCTAAAAATATTTGATATCTGCTCTTTGCAGAAAGAACTTGTCAACTCCAGAGTGGTGACATAATAGTATCTGAAAATTCTTTAAAATTCACTCTCAGTAATTAAAAAAAAACACAACTTTTAAAAATTATTAAAAGCCATTGATATTAAGATATTTTCAACATTCATATTTTTGCCATGAAATTTATGTTCTTATTTCTACACAAATGTATCATCAGAGTAAGTTATATTATAAAGTTCAGTTAGAGCTCATATCTTATATAACTAAAATACTAAATATTCAATACTTCCTTAAAAGATTACTCTAGGCCTAGATCTACAACAAATCTATTACCTAACCTCTGTTCTTTATGCAAAGTTTTTTTAAATGCAATCTTCTACCTTTTAAGATGCATCATATTAATCATTCATTTCAGAAGAAAAGCAATCTCTCAATAAAGGATATTTTCTTCTGCTCAATCTTAAAACCAACAGTCAGATAATGTACGTAGGGTGATACATTAAGGAAAAGAATGAAAATATCAATAAAGTTCTTAAAATAGTTTTCTATCTACCTGGACTTCAGAGAAAGCAGGAAAGGAAGAAAAAAGAGGTAGTATTAGCCATCAATATGAAAAGTTGACCTCATTGACTCCTCATAGCCTAAATTTGAGGGCTACTTTATTACCCTGTCATATCTGCTTGATCCAAGACTTGACTGATATAGGTTGGCTAATCAGATTCACTTTCCAGAAAACTGAGAAAAGATTGGATTGTTGGGCTGAGGTGCATGGATGTGGTATCCAGATAAAGGAATCTTGAGCTGTGCTGCAGAGTGACTCTCTTGAGCTGTCCTGATTCCCGTCACACTGAGACCTGGCTGTTCAAATATTCTTTATTCTGTGAAATTATATAATTTTTTCTAGCTCATATCACTTTTATCCAAAGGAATTCTATTCAATTTATTGAAATGGTATCTTTTCAAAGATGTTGGGATATCCCTCCAAACTAGGTGTCCATGAAACATAATTGTTTTATTCAAATTTTCTTCAATTTAAATTTCCTGAGGAAGAAAAATCCCAATAATCTAAACAAATAAATATATAATGATAGACTTTAATCCTAAGCCCATACCCCACATACAATGCTTCAGGCAGGTGAGATCAGGACAGAATAAAGCAAAACTATCTTATTGTAGAAACATTATACTGCTACAAATATAGCCAGAGGTTATGTTTACTTAATTTTTTATAAGAAAGGCACATAATACTTCTGGCTTTACATTTAAATAAGTCAATCATGTTTTTAAAATGAAAGTTGACAATTATGTTGTTGTATTTGGATCCAGACGTATATATTTATATTTATACCTAGCACATTTGACCCTATTGACTCATTTGTTCAGTTTTCAAGATACTTTTGGATTAGTAGTGATTGTATAGTTCCTGTGTGCTACAAAATATGTTAACTACTTCACAATTTTTATAATGTCATTTTCTATGCAATCCTATAAGAAATGTGTGTGTCGCCAGCTTCCTTCACTCTCCCCTTTCTTTGCAAGTGAAAACATAACTTTTTTCATTGAAATTAAAATTCTCTATGGAAGTTAACAGTAATTTTATTGTAAGTCATAGAAATAAGTGTGTATAAAGAAAAAGCACTTCATGGAAAATGTGTGTGTTCATTCTTTGTGTAAACAGATAAGAAAATATCAGGTAGGGGGGCCTCCCTGGTGGCACAGCAGGTAAGCGCTGCACTGTGGTGCTGTTGGCAGCAGCGACACAAGTTTGACTCCAGCCTGGGAGAATCCCACATGGTGCGGCAGACCTCTCCTGTCTTGCCCGCTGCTCCCCTCAGCAGTGTATTTCCGCCAATCTGCCTGTTCTGCTCCCCACTCCGTCTCTGGTGAACCCTCTCACCATCCCCCGCCTCTGGCCTGTACCCCAGCTTGTATGCATAAATAAATACATCTTAAAAAAAAAAAGAAAATGTCAGGTAGGAAGGTCATAATTAAGAAGAAAATAAGACACCAAAATCAGGATTCATTAAAGAAATAATTTGATAATCTGGACTTCTTTAACATTAACCTGCTCTGTAAAAGATAGTGTCAGGAAAATTATAAGAAACAGACTGGAAAAAATACTTGCAGAAGATACATATGACAAAATATACAAAGGAATTTTAAGACTCAACAATAAAAAAAGGAAGCTTCCTGACTGAAAATAGTTCAGACTATAACAAACACATCGAAGAAAATATACACATGACAAATAGCTGTATGAAAAGATGTTCCACATCATATGTCATCAGGGACATACAACCAACCACTACACACCTATTTAAATCAACAAAATTTGTAATACTGATAGCAAAAAATGTTGGCAAGGATGTAAAGCAACAGAAAGTCTTACTCATTGCTGCTGGTAATGCAAAATGGTATAACCACTTTGGAAGAGATTTTGGAGGATTTTTACAAAACAAAACATAATTCTCGTGCCATATAATCCAGACATTGTGTGTCTTGATATTTTACACAAAGTAAATGAAAGCTTATGCCCACACAAAAACCTGCACATGAATATTTATAAGCAACTTTATTTATAGTCGTCAGAATGTGCAAGCAAGCAAGATATCTTTCAGTAGGTGAATGGATAACTCAAGTATATGCAGAGAATGGAATATTATTCAACATTAAAATGAATAAGATATTAAGTCATGAAGAGACATGAAAGAAATTTAAATGCATGTTACTAAGTGAAAGAACCCGATCTGAAAAGGCTATACATGTATGATTTCAAATATATGACATTCTGGAAAAGGAAACTATAGAGAGAGTGAAAAGATCAGTGGTTGCCATGAGAGGGGTTGTGGGGAAGGATGAATAGGTAGGGTAAGAGGGTGTTTAGGGCAGTGAAAATGCTTCTTATAATATTATGGTGATGGATAGTTGACCTTACACATTTGTCCAAACCCATAGAATATGTAACACTGAGAGTGAAACTGTGGACATGAATCACTATAATTTTTAAATGTAGGTAAAATGCACGTAAGAGTCTTAAAGTAGAATTAAAAATACATCACATACTGAACAATTACATCGACTTTTAAATAATGATTTTGAAAATTTATATTGACAAGGGCATAATACTCATGATAAGAAGAATGAAAAATAAGAATGCAATTGCACACAATGAGATATAGGTTTATAAGTTTATATAACAAAGAAATTTCCAAGCCCAGATGGCTTCACTGAAGAATTCTATGAAAAATAAAGATGAATCAACACCAAGTTTATATCATTTCTTCAAGAGGAAGGAAGACGAGAGAACACTTCCAAGCCCATTTTGGGGAACCAGTATTACCCCATAACAAAATCAGATAAAGAGAGTACCAAAAAAAAAGAAAAAAAAAGAAAACTGCTATGAATTTAGATGAAAAATCCTCACCAAATAATTAAATTCATCTCATATTCAAGCTTGGTTCAATATTAAAAATTCAGTCATTATTAATCCATGATTTCAAAAGAAAATGAACAGAAATTTTATATCAATTGATTCACACAGAATATTTGATAAAATCCAATATATAATGATAAAAACTCTCTTCACGTTAGGGAATGAATGTCATATATTTGAAATCATACATGTATAGCCTTTTCAGATTGGGTTCTTTCACTTAGTAACATGCATTTAAATTTCTTTCATGTCTCTTCATGACTTAATATCTTATTCATTTTAATGTTGAATAATATTCCATTCTCTGCATATACTTGAGTTATCCATTCAAGGAGTTATCCATTCTCCTTGATCAAGAGCATTGACAAAGAACTCTATGTTGACATCTTAATGACATTTTAATGCTACAAACAAGGCTTGATTCTCTACTCTTATTACTGTTAATCAATTTGTTACTAGGAATTCTAATCACTGAAAGAAGAAAACAAAAGCAGTAAAACAGACTGAAAAAGAATAAATCACTCTATCTCTATTTGCAGAGAACTTGATTGTATGAAACTAATAAGAGAGTTTAGCAAGGTCATAGGATACAAGATAAACACAAAATGATAATAACATATTTAGCAATAGACTTGTAAAAATTAAAATTGAAAACAGCACCATTTATAATTGATCCAAAAATTATATAGTTATATAAATAAAACATATACAGAAAATTGCAAAATGCTGATGAAAGAAATCAAAATCCTAAATAAATAAATAATATACCATGTTCATGAATTTGAAGATTCTCAAAACTATATATAAATACGATGTAATTCCAATTAAGAACTTAGCATATTTTTGTGTAGAGATATACAAGTTTAATCTTAACACACATGTATCTATATATACACATACACATATGAAAAGGTACAGAGTTTAGAACTGCTAAAGAAATTTTGATGACAAAAGTGAGAGGAATCATTCTATTCAATATTAAGGTATACAATATAGTGACAGTAATCAAGACATGACTTCATGATGCATAGGCACATAGACCAAAGGAGCACAATAGAAAACACGTAGAGACCCATACAAAGAGATATTTTTTTCTATTGATTGTATTATTTTTGTTGAGGTAAAGTTAAATTGAAATGCTATATGATATAGGAATATAAACTAACATCTTTACAGGTATCTGTTATTGTTAGTACTGAGGGAGTGAAATTCTTAAGTTCCTCTAAGAATGAATTCAGCGGACATTCCTGTTCAGCAGCACATGGTAAATTCATTAAGGAAAAGAAAAAAAGGGGAAAAAAAAGAGACACACTAGTACTTTTGTGCACTTTGGATAGGAGTGGAATTGTTGGGTCATATTGTCAAGTCATTTTCAGACATTTGAGGAATTTCCACACTTCTTTCTATAGGGGCTGGACCTATATATATATATATATATATATATATATATATATATATATATATATATATGCCATTCTCATAGGTGTAAGATGGTATCTCATTGTGGTTTTAATTTGCATTTTCCTGATAAAAAGTGATGATGAACATTTTTCATTTGTCTATTGACCATCTGCATGTCTTCTTTGGAGAAGTGTCTGTATACTAGCTTCAAAGATGTCTTTGGGCTCTCTAATCCAATGTCAAGGGAAGTAACAGCAAAAATAAACATATGGGACTACATCAAACTAAAAAGTTTCTGTGATGTCATTAGAAAAAGAGATACACTGAGTGGGAGAAAATATTTACATGTCATAATCTTAAAGGAGACTAATATAAAAAATCTTCAAATAACTCATACACCTCAACACCAAAAAAATATATAATCCAGTAAAAAAAAAAAATGGGCAGAAGAGCTAAATGTACACTTTTCCATAGATGACATAACAGATGAGTAACAGGCCCATGAAAAAAATACTTATCAGGAAATGCAAATGAAAACCACAATGAGATACCACCTCATACCTGAGAGATTGACCCATATAAAAAAAATAGACTGGGAACAATAAATGTAGGTGTGAATGTGGAGAAAAAGGTGCCATTATATACTACTTGTGGAAATGTATAAAAATTTGTTGTTTAATAATAGAAGGCAAATAATCAAATAAATTTTAAAAAGGGAGTGGTATGGTCAGACATTAACCAAAGAATGTAACTTATGACCATGAGGAAGCAGAATGCACCCAATGAAATGACTAAAGTGAAAATGGTTGATAATATCTAGTGTTGACATAGATATGGAACAACCAAAACTGATCCATTTGTGATGGAAATGCAAAATTGTGTAACCACTTTAGAAAACAATTTGGGAGTTTCTTAACAAATTAGACACAAAATTATCTTAAGACCCAGAAATCTCACTTGCAGGAATACATTACTCAAAGGAAATAAAAACTCTGTCCAAACAATCCAAATAAGATACTTGGTGAAAGTAATATTTGCTGTTGAATACAATGTCAGTAATTGTACTCTTTACATTTAAGAAGGCCATTGAATAGTGAACTTTACCTCATCTTCAGGAAAAATACATATCAATAAGAGAGATTAAGAAAAAATGCCTGATTGAACAAGAAATCAGATTTATTTTTGAAGAGGTTTCTTTGAATTCACATGTCTACTTTTTATAATCTAAATATAATCCAAAGTCTGCAATCAATCCATATTTAAATGTTTTGCATAGAGTTTATACTGATTTGATATTTGGAGCATTAAACTCAAGTGATTAATTAATTAAAGTCTGACTCTTCAAGCTAGTTGAATTTCCACCTTTTACGTGAAAGTTTTGGTGCTCTTCCCCTACCACTAGCCAGTATTCTACATTACACTGAAGATATTTCTTGCTCCTCTAAACCCCAAGATATTTTACTGTACCTGACTCATTTGGAATTGAATATAAACTATTTATTTGTGATCCACTCATGCACATTTACATGAGATACTTCCCTAACTAAATTGTAGTCTCAATAATGCCATTCTTAATGCCTGGCAGAATGAATTCTTCTGTTTAATTTTCTTTTTTTTTTTTAAAAGATTTATTTTTTTAATTTATACATACAAGCTGGGGTACAGGCCAGAGGCGTAGGGTGGTGAGAGGGTTCACCAGAGACAAAGCGGGTAGCAGAACAGGCAGATCAGAAATACACTGCTGAGGGGAGCAGCGGGCAAGGCAGGAGAGGTCTGCCACGCCATGTGGGATTCTCCCCTGCTGGGCGTGGGACTCGCACCGTGTGCTGCCGACAGCTCCACAGCGCAGCGCTCAACTGCTGCGCCACCAGGGAAGCCTAAATAAATAAATCTTTAAAAAAAAAAAAGGTTTCGTTTTCAACACCATATGAAATGGAGGCTCGATATAGATATTAATCACAACATAGGAAAATAAAGTTAGAATTCTTAAGACACTGCATTTGTGGGTTTAAATCAATACTAAATGAAGTCTAGATCTTGTCAATGTTCCTGGTACATAGCAGGTCCTTGATTAATGTTTATAAGTGAATAGAAGTCAAAATAATTATCTTAAGTAATTTCCAAATTCTGAAATCCTGCTGTCATCCATTTTCTCTGAAATATTCCAGTTTCCCACTAGGTGTCGTCCATTATCAGGACTTCTTTACATCCTGGATTGCTACAGGATTTTCTCCCCAGTGACTTAGGATTTCTTGTTTGGAGTTGGCTGAGATCTTTTTAACTATTTTACTGGACTCTTTAAATGTTTTCGTCATATAGGGAGGTGCTGAGATTTTTTTCCCCTATTTTTTCCCAGGCTGCCTCTCTAACTACAGTGAGAAAAAAACAAAATTGAAACTCGTTTAAATACCAGAGTAGCCTTCGTATACAATTTCATTTCACTTTCTTTAAAACGTTCTTTAGACACAGATTTTCAGGATTTATGTTCTCAGGCATGTCTCACTTTTATGCTTTTTACTCCTCTTTCTCCACTAGAAGTGTTATTTTCACTTAAATGTTTTGCTTAAAATTTTCCATTTAAAATTGTCTAAATTTTGTACAAGAACATAAGAAAACAACTATGAGTAATTCCAAAGCAACTACTTATTTAGAAAACAAACTTCTCAAAAAATAACTTAATAAAACTGTACATTATTATATTTTTAACCTCTGAAAAAACAAATCACAAAGAAAAATCTCAGCTACTTAAAGTTTATTAGGTGAGGGTCTATAAAGATTAGTCAAAAATCCTGGAAAGCGGAGATTAAGAAATAAAAGCATAAATATGTTTAATTCTTCTGACCTGGCCCCTGGGAGAATCATGCAGATAATATTCTTGCATCGTTATTAATGAGCTTTGTGGAATCATGTTTCTGGGTGTTCTTATCCTCATTTTATCAACACACTCTGCTAAGGCATCATACCAGACAAAGTTTGTCACCCAGAGTCCAATACCTGAAAGCTGTCCCGGCCAACTCCCTAGCCATCTTTCCAGCCTAGAATGAACTCTCCGATATAAACTACTTTGCCAGGCCTCGCCGGTGGCGCTGCAGTTAGGCGCTGCGCTGTGGAACTGTTGGCAGCGGCAATAAGAGCTTGAGGCCCAGCGAGGGAGATTCCCACGTGGCACGGCAGACCTCTGCTGCTTTGCCCGCTGCTCCCCTCAGCACTGTATTTCAGTCTATCTGCCTGTTCTGCTCCGCACTCTGTCTCTGGTGAACCCTCTGGCTGCCCCACGCCTCTGGCCTGTACCCCATCTTGTATGCATAAATAAATAAATCTTTTAAAAAAGAAAACTATTTTGCCTCTCCACCTGAATGTCTGTCAGGGAACTACATTTTATAAATACCAAAATTGACTCTACCACCAGCACCATCACCTCTAGTCCTTTTCTTGGGACAGTGACATCAACTAAGTCAGAACTGGGGTTCCCCTCAAATCTCCCTTCTTCATCATTTCCCACCACTGATTCACCAAGTGTATCATTTGTAGTTACTTTAAATGTGTTGTTTCCTTCCCTCCCACTATATTCCCAATATACCTTCCCTGGATTAGCCCTTATTGGTTCTCAGGAGTAAGTTGCAAGCTTTTAAACAAAGTTCTCTGCTTCATCAGCCTGTACCTCCTCACCCACTGTCTCCAGGCTGATCTTTTCAAAACATGCATGCGACCATGCAACTAATTATTTTCTTTTTTAAAAAAGATTTATTTATTTATTTATGCATACAAGAACTGGGGTATAGGCCAGACCTGCGGGGTGGTGAGAGGATTCACCAGAGACAGAGTGGGGAGTAAAACAATCAGATTGACTGAAATACACTGCTGAGGGGAGCAGAGGGTGAGACAGGAGAGGTCTGCTGTGCCATGTGGGAAGCTCCCTGGCTGGGCATCAAACTCGCGCTGCAGTGGCTGCAGTGGCTTCATAGTGCTGAGACTTAACCTGTTGCGCCACCAGGGAGGCCCCTATTTTCTTTAAAAACCTGTTCTACAAGGGAAAAAAGCAAGGGATCAGGGGAAAAAAGACAAAAATAGTAGGGAAACTATAAATCTGAGACATTCAGCTAGGAACGGGGAGGGAGAGGGAACAGAGCATGGGAGGGAAGAGCACAAGAAACTATGGTATCTCAGTGGTGGTAATTTTATAGGGATTATGAACAACAGTGTAAAAAGCATATAAATAAAAATAAATAAATAAATATAAAAGAGCCCTCACCAGACTCCATGAAGCTAAAAACATAAAATAAAAATCTGTTCTAACACACACCTGAAAGGTATAATCCTCTATCTCTAAATCACATACAGTCTTGTAAACCAACATTATCTCAGCAAAAAAAAAAAATTTAAATATCTTTGGAAGGTCCCCAGTCAATCCCTGTATCCTTCTGTCACTTCACCCTCCATGCCCCTGAGCTGAGTCTGCAATTCAGCCTTCAAAACAACCCACATTCACAAAGCAGCTGCACTTTCATGCCCGAGTTTGCATTATGCTTTCATTACATTCTTTCTTTGGAAAGTCTTTATCTCTCCCTCTTCTCCCACGTTTATCTTGAACAGTCCCAATTATCCTTCAGGAATTAGTTCATGACTTGAATTGATCATTCCTTATTCTGTCCTGTTTTGGTATTGTGTGCTAGAGTTTCATCATATTTTAATATCCATATCGTTAGCTCCTGAGAGCAGGGCCTGCTTCTTATTTTTGTTTTCTTCAGTGATAAGCACTGCTCTGCCTTATTCAGTGTTCAGAACATCTCAAAGAATGAATGAATTATGCAGTATGAAAGCAAATATCAAAACTGACTGACTACTTAATAAAACAAGCATTGTGCTAAAGCTTTATAAACACTATCTCACTTAATTTTCTCAATAGCCCAATGAGGAAAGTTCTATAATTATCTTATTTTGCAGATGATTAGTTTCTATAAGTTAAGAAATATATACAAAATCAATCTGCACAAATGAGGCATTCAGATTCTTTACTTAACCTGACCAGAACTCAGTCTTTTAACCTTAAATCTATCCTGTTTTCTCAAAGACTAAATATTAAGAAATACATCTGATTTTTCAGTTTTTTTAAAAGGAAAGATCATGGATTTTACAAACTACTGGAGAATGTGTCATGAGTTCCTAGAGGAAAGTAGGAGTGACTCTCAAGTATGGTTTGAGTGCTAAGAGAAGTTTCACTGATGCTCTTGGGCTCCCAAGAGCATTCCCAAGAGGGATGGCCTCTAAGAACAACACTCCCAGACCAACTTATTTTCCTTCTGGAGCACAGGATCATTTGATGGGAAATCCAGAAAACTAGAGAAGGTATGTGTGGGTGTGTAACTCCCCAACTTTCTCCTAGCCCTTTCCCACTGGGTAGCCACCATGTCATTTTGGATACTGGTCCCAGCTTAAAGGATCACTGCTGTTCTAAACCCATGTTTCTCCAAACACTCTTAGGCATAATTGTGCAAGATAAAAAATAATCTCCTATTTCCATGCTTCAAATTCTGAATCAATTATGTCTGGGCACCCGGATATCTGCCCTGAGAAAAAGCTGATGTAAGTAGGCAAGAGCCAGACATCAGAAACTTGTGTAGTTAGGCCTTCCTGATGGCTCAGGGACACAGCTCTAACAAGCTATAACCAGCCACTGCAACATGAGTTCGATCCCCAGCCAGGGAGCTTCTCACATGGTGCAGCAGACCTCTCCTGTCTTGCCTGCTGCTCCCCTCAGCAGTGTATTTCAGTAGATCTGCCTGTTCTGCTCCCCACTCTGTCTCTGGTGAGTCCTGTCACCCCCCACACGTCTGGCCTATACCCCAGTTCTTGCATGCATAAATAAATAAATCTTAAAAAAGAAAAACTTATGTCCAACGCAATCATCAGTGCCTGTCTTTTTGCTAAGAGACTCGGCTTATGCTAACAAGGATCAGGTTTTGTCCTGGTAACAGGTACTGATCTAGGTATAAGTGCTAGGGTGACCAATTATCCCTATTTGCCTAAGACCTCTGTTAACACTGAAAATCTCACAACCCCAAATACCCCCTCATTGTCAAACAAATAAGAATTGTTGTTCACTCTGAAGGTGGTCTAAGAGGTTGTTCAAGTTGGGCTGAAAGAGTAGTTTTTAATCATAGTTTCTCCCCTCCCACCCTCTGGATGCTAATAAGAAGACCTAGCAGCTGCACTGCTATTAACAGGCATCTTACAACCACAAAGGAAGCTGCCTCAGGACAGCACATGCACCAAGGCAGAGCTGAACTACAAACAGCAGAACAGTTACAACACTGATTGTGCCATGTTTGTATACCCCCACCCTGCCCTGTGCTCTAATAAATTTCTTTTTTAAAAAAGATTTATTTTATTTATTTACGCATACAAGAACTGGGGTATAGGTCAGAGTTGCGGGGAGTGAGGAGATTCACCAGAGACAGAGTGGGGAGCAGAACATCTATTGAAATACATTGTTGCATCAGGCAACACAACGCAGATACACGGGAGTCGTGGAGCAGGCTGCACAATGCAGGATGCTGCTGAATGAGCAAGATCCTGGCCTTTTTATTGATAGAGTAATCATATAGCATCAGTTATGCGGGGTAGGAGGACAAAGAGAAAAATATGGATGAAACTAAAGAATGAGTTTTGTCATGTAGGGCTTCAGGGGGACTTGAGAGTGTATGTGACCAGATCATTCTTATCTTGCTTGATGACCAAGTGTTGTAGTTGGAACCATGCCTCAGGCCCCCAGCCATGGTTCGTCATACCTCCTGATGCATACCCTTTCCAGGGTAATCAAGCTTTCTGCTCTTGATATGAAAGGCACCATATAAGGTTTGGCTATAACTGATCGGCAGTTCTGACCTTGTTTAGATATGCAGTACTGCAGGTATCAAGAATGGTGGCCAAACAGGCCGCTTAGGTCTAGCAAACTCACATGGAAAAGGCCAATTAAGTTTAGCAGACCCACAATACACTGCTGAGGGGAGCAGTGGGAGAGACAGTAGAGATCTGCTGTGCCATGTGGGTCAGCTCCCTGGCCAGGGATCAAACTCAGGCCTCAGGTGCTGGCTATAGCTTGATAGTGCTGAGACTTTACCCTCTGCACCACCAGGGAGGCCCAATTTCATAATTATTTATTTCAGGCTGACTTGTAGGTCCACTCTTCCAGGCAGTAACATCCTAACTAATGTAGTTTGACAAATGAGGAAGATGACAAAGTGCCTCCAGACAAAATGAGGACATAGAATTAAAACAGGACAGTGGGGGTAAACCTGTCACTTTTGAATGTGCATAAGGAACTCCTCTGGGTTTTATTTTATTAAACTTTATAAGGAAAAAAAAGTATTAAAATCTGAATTAATAAGTAAAATATTCTCTAAAAGCTGACACAATGACCCAAATCTAACATGATGAAATTTAATAGTCATAAATGTAAAGCCCTACTTTTAGGTCCAAAACAATAATTAATTTCATGAGTGAAAGATGGAAGAAATATGGCTTAAGAGTAGCATGTGAGAAGGATTTAGGGATTTTGGTTGACTGTAAGCTCAATATAAGCCAACGGTATGATGTGGTTGCCAAAAATGCTAATGCAATTGCAGGTTGACTTAATAGAAGTGTATCAAAGATTTTCCCCAGGCCACACCAGCCACAATAACTTTTACAAAACAGGGTTTCTCTGCTACTACAAGTGTCTGTGTTCTCCTGTGATAATGGGGATTATCAATATCTCTCCTCCCCCACCAACTCTTTCTGGAAAACATTTGGAGCCTTATCGTAAGCTTGTTCAGCAAATTTCTTTTCTTATTTTGAGATAATGTCAACTGTAGAATAAAGTGGCTGTCTGCTTTATATATTTTAATGTTTAAGCTATACCCTAGAGGAAAACCAAATAAATGATAGCATTACACACTCAGCATCACTATCCCCTGGTAGGCCTGCACTGTTCAGCAATCCTTCCTTATCCCAAACAGTGTCTGACCTTCCCACTAATTTCACTTCTCTCCTCTGGACACAAGTCTCATTTCTCCCTGGGAATGATCTCAACCCCTTTCTTCATGTAAGTGTAGTGTTAATTAACATAGTCCTTGCAGCATCTGCATTATTTTCTAGACATCCCCCATGCAGTGATCAACTCAAATAGAGAGATACAGAGACCTGTGGAGGCAAACGAGTATATCCAATTGTGCAATTTCTGTACATCTCCTTATTTCCCAAGGCCTTGAAAACCAAGGAACCAAAGTTCTGAGATTCTCTAGGTGCCAGGTAGGGCCATGTTGTATGTAGGGCTGCTACCTGGTGCCAGATGGTGCCTCCATATTGCAAGAAAATCAGTTCCTTCCACATTTTCTGATGGGATCCTTCAGAGGGAGCTGAAAGTTGATGACTTTTCTATTATCCTCCCCTGTCTTCACTGTCCCCTACCAAACACCCACCTGAGGCAAACAAAACCTTCTTCATAATTTCACGAAAAGAAAAACCTGTTCTGGAAACTGACTATTATAACTGAATATTCTCAGGTCTGTTTCTCCAATTTGCCCAGTCATGATACAACTCCAGCCCAAAACGTAACTTCTCCATCTGGAAAACTTGAAGTCAGTGAACAGAAAGTCAAAATCGTGACTTAATGTATTTGAAGATCTCTTCCCCGCTCTCTCATTTCAGTGGAAAGACTGTCTTCCCCGTGTTTGCCATTGCTTGTGGTCTGACAATTCTCATGTCTTCACTCTTCATGCTCTTTTTTGGGGTTTTCTTTGTATACACACACATACACACACATATGCATATATATGTACATACATATGTGTAAGTATGAGTATATAAACATACACACAAAATCAAGGTTTTTTTTGATCCTTCTAAGAAATAATATTACACAATTTTTTAAAAAAATCTTGAGCCATTGACATAAACTAATAAAAACCTGCCCTAGAAATTAGAAATAAACCACAAAAAGAAAGAAAGGAACCCTCTTACTTCATGGAAATTGAAACTCACACTATCGGAAGACCACTGGATTAATGAGGAGATCAAAGAAGAAATGGATCACGGGTGAATTGGTGGTGGGCTACCAAGGGGAATACAAAATATATAAAATATAAATAACAATAAAAAATATATATTATAAAAAATATACCAAGAAATGAATGACAAAGAAGACACAACTTTCCAAAATGTTTGGAACACAGCAAAAGCAGTAATAAGAGGAACATATATAGCAATATAGGCTCACATCAAGAAACAAGAATCAACTCAAAGAAACAATCTAATCTCCCATCTCAAAGAACCAGAAAATGAACAACAACCAAAAAAGCCCCAAAAGCCAGTATAATAAAGGAAATAATAAAAATCAAAGAAGAAATAAATGAAATAGAAATAAAAAAAGATCCAAAAGATCAATGAAACCAAAAGCTTGTTCTTTGAAAAAAATAAACAAAATAGACAAATTTCTAGCCAAACTTACAAAGAAAAAAACAGGATAAAACACAAATAAATAGGATCATATATGAAAGAGGAGAAATTACAACAGACACAGCAGAAATCAAAAGAATAGAGATTATTGCAAATAGCTATATGCAAACAAGTTGAACAACCTAGAAGAAATGGACAAATTCCTAAAACTATACAATCACCCAAAATTAGATAAAGAAGGAATAGATCACCTAAACAGACCAATGCAAGCAGTGAAATTGAAGCAATAATCAAACCCTTTTGGGTCTCCCTGGTGGCTCAGCGGTGAAGTGCTGTGCTGTGGAGCTGTCGGCAGCAGTGACAGGAGTTCGATACCTAGCCGGGGAGATTCCCACGTGGCATGGCAGACATCTTCTTCCTCATCCGCTGCTCCCCTCAGCAGTGTATTTCCATCGATCTGCCTGTTCTTCTCCCCATTCTGTCTCTGGTGAACCCTCTTGCCACCCTATGCCTCTGGCCTGTACCCCAGCTTGTATGCATAAATAAATAAATCTTTAAAAAAATTTAAAAGAAAAAAAAATCAAAACCCTTCTAAAAAGAAAAGCACAGGACCAGATGGTTTCACAAATGAATTCTACCAAACGTTCAAAAACGAACTAGTCCCTATCTTACACAAACTCTTTCAAAAAATTAAAAAGGAAGGAATACTACCAAATATGTTCCATAAAGTGAACATCACACTAATACCCAAATCAAATAAGGATCTCACACACACACACACACACACACACACACACACACACGCACACACAAAACCTACAGACCAAACCCTCTAATGAACACTGACGCAAAAATATTCAACAAAATCCTAGTCAACAGGATCCAACAATGCATCAACAGGATAATACAACACGACCAAGTGGGACTTATTCTAGGAACACAAGGATGGTTCAACATCTGAAAATCAATTAATGTAATCCAACAGATGAACAAAAAGAAAAATAAAAAACATGTGATCATATCAATCATGCTGAGAAAGCATTTGACAAAGTTCAACACCCATTTATGATGGTCCTTGAAATCCTCAGGATAGAATGAAAATACCTTAACATAATAAAAGCCATATACGACAAACCCACAGCAATATTATCCTCAATGGTGAGAAGCTGAAAGCCTTTCCCCTAAGATTGGGAACAATGCAAGGATGTCTCCTCTCACCATTGCTTTTCAATATAATATTGGAAGTCTAGCCAGAGCAATAAGACAAGAAAAAGACATACAAGGAATACAAATAGGGAAAGAAGAAATTAAACTATCACTATTTGCAGATGACATGATAATATATAGAGAGAGAATCCTAAAAACTCCATAGAAAAACTAATCAAAATTATAGACCAGTTTAGTAAAGTAGCATGATACAAAATCAACACACAAAAATCAGGAGCCTTCCTAAATACAAACACCAAATCTGAAGAAGAAATTAAGAAATCCAACCCCTTTATAATTGAAACCATAAAATCACCAAACAACAAAAGAGGTGAAGGATTTATACAAAGAAAACTACAAGACACTGTTAAAAGAAATAGAATATGACACAAAGAAATGGAAAGACATCCCCTGCTCATGGATTGGAAGAATTAATATTATCAAATAGGCCATCCTACCAAAAGCAATTTACAGATTCAATGTTATCCTGATAAAAATTTCAATGACATTCTTCAAAGAAATGGAAAAAATATTGATAAATTCACATGGAACCATAAAAAACCCTGAATAGGTGCTCCTCACTAAAAAGAAAGAAAACAGAGGATTACATTCCCTGATATCAAACTATATTACAAAGCCATGGTAATTAAAACAGCATGGTACTGGAACAAAAACAGACACACAGACCAATGGAATCAAATAGAAAACCCAGAAATCAATCCACATTATCTATGGACAACCAGTCTTTGACAAAGGTGCAAAGAATATACAATGGAAGAAGGTTAGTTCAATAAATGGTTCTGGGAAAACTGGAGACTGCTACTTGCAAAAAATTGAAACGAGACTACTACCTCACACCATGCACAGAAACTAACTCAAAATGGATAAAAGACCTGAATGTAAGACCTGAAACCATAAAACATATGGAAGAAAACATAAGCAAAACACTACACAACACACATCTCAGTAAAATCTTTAAAGACACATCCCCCAAAGCAAAGATAGTGAAGGAAAAGATAAACAGCTGCAATTACATCAAACTAAAAACTTCTGTACAGCAAAAGAGACACTAAACAAAACGAATAGACACCCTACGGATTGGCAGAAAATTTTTGCACACAATACAACCAATAAAGACTGATCACAAAAATCTATAAGAACTCACACAACTCAACAAAAACAAATTCAACAATACAGTCAAAAAAATGGGCAGAAGAGCTAAAAAGACACTTCCAAAGAGGAAATGCAAATGGCCAACAGACATATGAAAAAATATTCAACATCACTTATAATCAGGAAAATGCAAATGAAAATAACAATGAGATACCACCTCACACCAGTAAGAATGGCACACATTATAAAAACAGGCAACAACAAATGTTGGTGAGGATGTGGAGAAAAAGGAACTCACCTACACTGCTGGTGGGAATTCACACTGGTCCAACCACTATGGAAAGCTGTATGGCGGTTCCTCAAACAGCTAAAAAGTGGAACTTCCATACGACCCAGTAATACCACCTTGGGGAATCTACCCAAAGGACACAAAAACATCAATCCAAAAGGATACATGCACCCCTATGTTTATTGCAACACTGTTTTACAATAGCTAAGATATGGAAACAACCCAAATGTCCAAAAATAGATGATTGGATCAAGAAGATGTGGTACATATACACAATTGAATACTATTCAGCAATCAAAAAAGATAAACACATACAATTCACAGCAAGATGGATGGAACTAAAAGGGATCATGTTCAGCGAAATAAACCAGAAAGAAAGAGAAAAATATTGAATGGTTTCATTTATAGCAGGAATATAGGGGAACCAAATAAGAGAGAGACATTCAACGAGGGAGGGGGAGTTATAAGGGCTCAAAATGGGGTAGAAAAGAACACAAGGGACTATGGTGATGGTTCACGGGTAAATTGGTGGTGGATAACCTAAGGGGAATACACAATAATGTAAAAGATATAAATAACAATAATAAAAAACAGTCCTAGAATTGAATCTAACATGAATTATCCTCCATAAAAATGAGCTAACATCTTTCTCCTTTGAACGATTGTAAGTGGCATCAATTAAGCAGACCCACTGTGGCATTTCCTCCTTCTCTGCCTCTTTCTACATTATTGAGATTGCATTACAAAAGAAGGGACTGTAGGGTTTCCTGATCCTGAATGCTTGGCGACTGCATCACTAGGTAGACTTTGAGTCAGTTGAAGTTGTTCGGTCTCTCTGTCCCTGCAGTGTCTCAGTGCTGATACTTTTTTGTCAGCTTCAGTTTCAGGTCCTCATTGTAGCCCCCCTTCAGTGTCCTGCTGTTATTTTTGCCTAGGTTCCCAATGCCTGCATCCCCCATGTCCTCAGCTGATTTCATATTCTACACCCTACCCCGATCTATGGAAACCTCTCTCAATAAGATTCCCAAAGACCAAATAGCTACTAAATTCAATTAACATTCTCTAGGCCTTTTATTACTTGAATTATCTACAATATTTATTGCTAGCTTTAATTCACCCTTTATTAAAACTTTTTTTTTGGCTCCCTCTTCCCACCTCCTAGACCATTAATCTCAGTCTCTTTCATTGGCATCTCTTATTTCCTTAAGTATTAGAGTTCCTTCAATATTCTGGCCTATTTCCTTCACTCTTCTCAATTTCCCCACACCTTTATAAACCAACCACCACCTATACAGATTGTTAACTTCCAAAGTTACATATTTAATACCAATATTTCTTCCATGTCTTATTTTTACCTTAAGTATATTTTATCTATCTTGTAAGAGGCTTCAAATTTAATATGTTCAAAATTGAGCCCAAAACCAAATTCCATCCATTTAACTATGACTTTTCTTCCTCCTGTGATCTTTACATCTTCTAATGATGCCATGTTCACAGGCCTGGGCACCATCTGGAATTAACCCCTCTCCACCACTAACCTACATCTCTTCTATGGATTAAAAACTTATGTTTTCTCTTGGGGCCCAACTTCCACTGATTTAGTTCAGAATTTATTATTGTCCAGATGGTGGCAACACTTCCTAAATGGTCTCCTTTCCTCCGTCTACTGTCTTATCTTCACACTACCTGTCTATTCTCATATTAAAAAATACTTTTTCAAGTGATAGCATCATCCCTTTCATAAAGTCCTTTAGCAATATCTTCTCACAAATTTCAAGTGAGAACCCTGAATTACAAAGTTCTGGGATCTCCCTGGTGGTCCAGGGGTTATTCTCAGCACTATCATGCTATTGCTGCTGTGGCCTGAGTTCCATCTCCAGGCCAGGGAGCAAACCCACATACGGCACAGCAGACCTCTCCTGTCTCACCCGCTGCTCTCCTCAGCAGTTTATTTCAGTCAATCCGCCTGTCTTGCTCTTCACTCTGTCTCTGGTGAATCCTCTCATCCCCCACAAGTCTGGCCTACAACCCAGTTTTTCTATGTAAAAAAAAAAATAAAGAAATACAAAGTTCTTATCATGAGCCCTAAGCCATTATTATCTGCTCTTGCTTCCTTTTCCAGATTTTTTTTTTTAATTTTTTTTATTTTTACATACAAGCTAGGGTACAGGCCAGAGGCGTGGGGCAGCGAGAGGGTTCACCAGAGACAGAGCGGGTAGCAGAACAGGCAGATCAGAAATACACTGCTGAGGGGAGCAGCGGGCGAGGCAGGAGAGGTCTGCCGCACCATGTGGGATTCTCCCTGGCCGGGCGTCGAACTCGCATCTCCGCTGCTGACAGCTCCACAGCGCAGCGCTTAACCGCTGAGCCACCAGGGAGGCCCCCTTTTCCAGATTTTTTATCAGAAGTCTCCAACCCAGTCCTCATGCGATAATTAATAGGAAGTAACAGTTCTCAAATATTGTAGTACCATAAAGAATGGAAACTAAATATGTAGAAGGTAATAAAACCTTCCTTCTCTGAAAAAAAAAAAAAATACTCCAGTTTAACCTAAAACTCAAGGTTATTTATGTACCTGTGTTTTTCACCCAACACTAGATTGTTTGGACCTAAAAGGCAGTGGTGGATTTTTTTTTTAATAATTTTGTTGGTAATTCTTGGCATGAGGTGTGGCCTATTGTATTTTTCAATAAACGTATGGTGGGCCTCCCTGGTGGCACAGCGGTTAAGCGCTGTGCTGTGGAGCTATTGGCAACAGTTATGTGTGTTCGACGCCCAGCCAGGGAGATTCCCACATAGTGCGGCAGACCTCTCCTGCCTGGCCTGCTGCTCCCCTCAGCAGTGTATTTCCCTCGATCTGCCTGTTCTGCTCCCCACTCTGTCTCTGGTGAACCCTCTTGCCGCCCTGTACCTCTGGCCTGTACCCCAGCTTGTATGCATAAATAAAAAAATCTTTGAAAAAAAATAAATAAATGTATGGAGTAAAACCAAAAAATGAAAAAAGAATGAAAGAAAAACAAAAGGAAAAAGTACATGAGGAAAAAGGAGAAGAGAAAATAGAGAATAAAGAGAAACAAAGAAACAAGGAAACAAAGAAAAAGGAGGGGGAAGAAAGGTGGGAGGGAAAAGGAGGGAAGGAAGGAAGAAAGGAAAGGAAGAAAGGAAGGAAGGGAGGGAAGGAAGGGGGAAGGAGGGAGGGGGGGAAAGAAGAAGGGAAAGAGGGAGGGTAGTTCTTAATGGCATTATTTTACAAAGGCTTTCAAAGTATGTTCTGCTCTTGGCCTGTATCTGTCTGGCTTATAATACATGCAGCCCCTAAAGCTTGCCATATAATTTTTTAATCAAGCAACCTAATAAAATAATTTTTATTTGAGAGACAGGAAGAATATTTGCCCTAAAGCATCTAAAAAGCTTGTTGGAGAATAAGATTCCAAGTATCTGCAGACAGTGGGTAATTTTTGAAGAAAAATAGAAATGTTAAGAATTGAGCAGAATTATTAACTTTGTGTCTCATTAATATTTAACCCTAGGTATATCTTTAGCAAACAAGAGAGAGAATATTAAAGCCCCTTTGTCTTCTAGTTGAATATTCTAAATAAGTATCCTAGAATTCCAATTTAGGAGCCTGGAGGGAGCAATAACAGCTACAAAATTAAACATTAGATTACTTTCTTCCTGTTCCCTTTTCTAGAACTCAACAATATGTGATAGCCCTTTCCCTTTGTCTTAGGTATTTCATCATTTACCTTTCCCTCAAGAAAAGTTGGACCTAGGATATGTTGGAGTATCTCCCCATTAGGTGAGGTCTTGGCGTGGGGAAGGGATTTATTCAGGAGTCCAGGATAACTTCCCAGTGCTGAAAGAACTGTCATTGTGAGTGGCCACTGCTCACAATATATCAAAGGGACTTCCCTGGACAAATTCCCATGGGTTAAGGTGAACAGACTTGGAATCAAGATAATGTGTACTACCTCTCAGTATCATTCATATAATTTGGGGTCCCATGAGATGATATTGGGAGGGGAAATATTACACAGTTGACCTTTAAATGGCTCAGTGAGAAATGTGTGTTTTAAAGAAGTTTGATTTGTTACATTACTTATTCTGGTCTCTGAGGAAGAAATTTGGAGATAAAAAGTAAAAAATGGCTAAGTGAACTGCAGTCGATGTGGTAGAACATGGTTACAAACTGCATGTAAGAGAGTGAGTCACCAAAATCAAGGAGGAGAAAGATTGGCAGGAGTGGTGGTCTTCACTAGCATGGTGAGTATTTTGGACTTGATTCTGGTAGGCATTGAGAACTCATTCATTAAAAGGTTTTAAGCTCAAAACTGAAACAGATGTGGTTTTAGCAAGAGGATTCTGGCAGCAGGTAGAAGAGAAAGAAAGAAAATCAGAAGATCAGTTAGGAAGTTTTGTCAATAACCAGAGTAGATAAAAGAGTCCAAATTTATAAAGAAATGAAGAGTAGAACTGAAAAGATTTGATGAGAAAAAATGAGAAACTAAGGAAGAGAAATGGGTAATGGTAGTAGGTCTTTTTCACTAGTGCACCTGACTCCAGTCAGGTTTTCAAATTTCACTAGCTGCTACCTGACCTGTCACACAACATAGAAGACCTTTTAGGTTCTCTACAAATCTGAACATTTTAAGTAGAACTTTTCACCAGCATTGTCCATTAACAGGATTCATAAAGCCCATTAACATTAATGATTCCTTGGCACTGCACCAGACTCTCCTTGCTGCCAATTCTGTTGGGTGCCTCTTGGCCAGCAAAACCATTGCTTTAAATGAAATCACTCAATAAATACATGGTCCAGGCATATATTAAAAAGAAGAACATGTCTGAACTCTTCAGTCTTCACCATGCATTTCAAAATTGTCCCAAGACAAAAACAAGCAATGTATTGATTTGTGCGTTCAAATATTTAAAATATATTTCTGGTAATATGGTAACTGGTGGTATTCCACTGATTAACAATACATTTTATTTTAAGATGTAATTAAAATGAGAATCAGTGAAGAATAATGAAAAACATGAACTTGCCAGATTTGAAAAATGATTTCAGATAAAATAATATACTTGACCAGATGTTCTTCCACCTAATGTCAAGCAGAACTACATCTTCTGAGTGTTAAACATTCACCTTCTAGGGTCTGTTTTTGAAGATTCCTATTCACTGAGAGTAAAGAAAGAGCCAGAATCTGAGGTGTATTTACTTTCCCAGATAATTCTGTTATGGGTGGTCCATGGGTCATGCTTTGGGAAACATGCACTCTGTACTTAGGGCATTGTGTATTAGTGAAATATATCTAATGTTTACCTCATCTTCAAAGATATTTTCAAAGATACTCCTCACTTACTGAATACAGGGATTATAATGACTCTGGAAATCAAAACTGTAAGAGAAAATCTTTTGACATTTTATGTGCTTTTTAGAAGAAATTTATGGCCCCTTCATATAAAAAGTCATGTCACCTGGAAGATCTGGTCAAAGACACCACTTTGAGTAGCATGATTTTAGGAGCTAGATGCTGATTCTAGCCTCACTGAGTTCATGTCACACATTATCAGGCAGATAAAGTCAATCTTAGCATCAAACTGCCTGGGTTCAGATTCTGTCTCTGAAACTCCTGTGGAACTGGAGTCTTCTGAGCATATTTGTTTTGCAAGTCAGCATATTTGTGCTTCAACTTCCTCATCCACAAGATGCAATAAGAATCCATTTTTTGTGTATGTGTGTGAAATTAACAAGTGAATTTATGTGCAATCCTTATAGTGGTTTTTCACATAATAAAACACAATACATGTAAACTTTTATAGATTTATCCCTTTTAGAGAATCTGCTTATTTTGAAACAGTTTAGGAGTCCTAATTCTTTTGTTAAGTCTTGAAAACCAAAGAGAGAATATATTTTTTCTTTTTTAGATTGATAATACAAATTCTCATCCACAGAACAAGAAGAACCTGAAGAGAGAAAATAAATTGAACTTGGTATTCTCCAGCAGCATCAATCCTTCCCTTTTCATCCCACAACAGCCCTACTGCAAATATTGAAAATATAAACTATGCATACCACTTCAGAAAAAGCAAAATGTCAGGGGTTAAAATCTATAATAAAAAGAAATTCTGGTCAGAATATACAAGTTGACACCTAGTACACATAGATACCAGCACACATACAAAAAAACAAAAAACAAAAAACCACTTTTTTAAATTATTATTATTTTATGCATACAAGTTGGGGTGCAGGCCAGAGGCACAGGGCGGTGAGAGGGTTCACCAGAGACAGAGTTGGGCGCAGAACAGACAGATCATCGGAAATACACTGCTGAGGGGAGCAGCAGGCAAGGCAGGAGAGGTCTGCTACTCCATGTGGGAATCTCCCTGGCTGGGCGTCGAACTTGCATCGCTGCTGCTGACAGCTCTACAGTGCAGTGCTTAACCACTGTGCCACCAGGGAGGTCCAACACTTTTCTTTTAATAATATGGGTCAAACACTTCCTGACCCTAAAATATCAGCTCTTTGGCAAGAAAATTGTTTTTTAATGAGAGGTATATAACTCATAGTGATACCGGGAAAATGGGGCTTCAAAGTTGTCCAAAGGCAGTGCCCAAATTGTTTACTGGTCACTATCTTGGTTCTGCACCTGCGCTCACAATTGCAAGACTACTCAGGCTTAGTAAACAATAACAATGGGATTTATTTAACAAACAGGAAAAAGCAAAGAATTACTAAAGTCAACATATGGCCGTTTACCTTACTTAAAGCAATGTCCAGTCCTTTAAGTCCCAGAAAAGTAACAAAGGTGGCGTCTTCCTGCTACTGCTGATGTGGAGCTCCTCTTCCAAACAATAACCACGTTTCCAAGATGGCATCTTCCTTCTTCTGCAGACGTGCAACAGCCAGAATGTAGGCCAGGTTCCAACTCACAAGGACAACACAAAACACAACTGGAACGCTCCCGAAACTTCCTTGGTGCCCTAGGACAGCACCAGGCCAACAACACTGCAAACAGCAACTACAGCAGCCAGATGGCCCAACAGACTGCACTCACGCATTTTAGGAAGGTGCCCACTTCAGGCCTCTGCCTTCTTCCTTCGGCTGCAGTAAAGACAAAACTGGCAGCAGTTTCCATCACTTGGCTACTTACAAAGCCTCCAAAGTCGCTGGCCCCAAAGTCACTGTAGATTCAAAAAAACACTCAATCTATATCTTGGCGGCTCAAAACTTCTGGCGTCTGATTTCCAAACTCTCAATCTTGGCGGCTACATTTTCTGCTGCTGTTTCCTCTATTCCTACATCATGGCGACTGCCTCTTCCTTTCCTACATTATGGCAACTGAGTCTTCTTTTCCTGCATCATGGCTACTGAATTTCCTTCTCCTTCAGTTCCTTTTATTTCTTATCAGAAACTCCACCCCAAACTGCAAATTTAGCATTTTCCTTGGGGCTATTCATTCTCATCAGCAAAGCCCCTCTAGGGAGCACCAACTTTACAGGACTTTGGCCTCAGCCCAGTTAAAATAGGGAGCTGTCAAAATGCGAAAAGGATCACCCCTACCTAAAATAATTTTATGCCAAGCATAAGGGTCAACTTCAGAGAAAGAAAAGACAAGGATCAGAGAATGGTATGTAAACAACAACAAATAGACAATCTGACATTATAGGAGCCTTATGTCACCTTAAGAAGGAGAAAGAGGGCCTCCCTGGTGGTGCAATGGGTTAAGTCTCAGCACTATGAAGCTATCCAGAGTTCTGCAGCACAAGTTCAATATCTGGCCAGGGAAATTTCCACATGGTGCAGCAGACCTCTCCTGCCTTGCCCGCTGCTCCCCTCAGCAGTATATTTCAGTCAATCTGCCTGTTCTGCTCCCCACTCTGTCTCTGATGAATCCTCTCACCACCCCACACCTCTGGCCTACACCTCAGCCTGTATGCATAAATAAATAAATCTCTTTTTTTAAAAAAAAAGAGAGAGAGAAAGGGAACGGAAGAAGTTCAACAAAAACACTGAGTCTCTAGCATGTGCCAAGTGTTTCAAAAGTATATCCATTAGCACACACTCTGGAAGTAACTATGAATTTCATTTTACAGATGAGGGATCTAAAAGTCAGAGGGTTTTACTTACTAGACATAGATCTAGCAAGCCTGAGATTTGAATCCACTACCAGCCAACGCTCGATAGCTCAAGTTAATCCCATATCCTGAAACTGAAAGAACTTCCAGATCTGAGCTTTCTCAAGTTTAAAACAAATTCAAGATCATATAGTAAATAACAAGCCAGGACAAAATGAAGTAGATATGAAAACATAAAACAGTTGAAATTGTGCCAGACATACATTCCACCTTTTACTAGTTTTCATTGAAAGAGTAAATCCTGGGACCCAAACAAGTTAGTCAGGCTCATTACCAGGCCTTTCGGCTTGGTTTATATTTCCCCTGGACGCCAGCCAGCTGGAATATGGTAAGCGCCATCCCTTCCTTTGCTTAAAGGTATGTTTAGAGAAGAATGCCTGCCCTGCTGAGCAGTGCAAAGTGCAAAACCCAGTGGTAGCTTGAATTCTGCCCCTGGCTTCTTCTTGTATTGAAACTGGAGCTGCTCTGGTTGCCAGCATTGCTGTGATTAGCATAAATTCCATCTGGCCTCTGAGCCCTTGGTAAGTGAAGGAGGTTAGCCCAGTAGGATAAATGAATTTGGGGCCTTGAATGATGGTTGGTTTGACATAGAGTATAGTCAACCTACTTATTCATTCTAAGGAAAAAAAAACAGAATAGAAAACCTGACCTATTGTTTTAATCTATATCTCATTTTGCCTCAAGACCCTTTTCATGTCCTGGTCTATATATATTCACTGAATACATTACCTACTTTTCATGATGAACCTAACATATTCCTCTTAGTTTGACTACAGTGGAAAATGAAAAACAATTTATCTCTATTTAAAGTTTTCCAAGTCTATTTTTCACACATAGAAAAGTTCAATTATTTATCTTGATAAAATTCAATTGTAAGAAATTAAATAAAAACCACTTGTAATGATACTGATAAAAGAATCAAATATCTTAGCAACATTTCATCATTTTGTTTTTTTCTTAAACAGAAACTATCCAAATCTTTAAACTTTGTTTTCCACAGCATGAATGAATAAAAAGAAAAGTTCACATTACGTAATAATTAGTTTTACTCTGTCAGGAATGTTTAATATGCTGTAAAGAAGTAATTGAAAAGGAAAATGACTGCAAATTCCAGGTTTTTAAAAAACATACCCTAGGAGTAAGGTACCCTAATAAATAGAAAATTATTTTTCCTTATATAGTACATAAATTAAGTATTTTGATAGAATTTGAATTTTCTGGACACTTGCAAAATACAATTTAAATTTTATTTGACAAATCAGAAATTTTAAAAAATCTTTTATGTTGTCAGGGTTACTATAGTAAACACCAGTTAACACAATTGAACTTGTTACTTCCAAAGTACAAATATTATTAAGAGAAATGCCAGGTTAATAGCATAAATCTATTTCACTGTAGTACATACTATTTGGGAATATTCCCCTCTTCGTGTTTTCATTTAGTGTATTGAGAAATATCTATTTTAGAAGTCATGAGCCTTCTCATTACAGCTAGTTCAACCACAATTGCATGTGATGTCTTGTATCTCTCATTCTGACATTGCAAAAGTGGGATTTGGCATGACAAACATAACCCTCACTGAAATCCCATTTAGTGACTGAAGACCCAAACAAGTAAAAAGCCACAAAAGCAAATCTAAGGGATCAATTTTTTCTTATAAATATGTTTTCAACCTGTTTAAGCAGAATAAACTTCCTATTCAACTTAATTTTTAAGAAAATAACTTCAATGTAAACTGAAAACAAAGGTTTGTTTTCAAAAGTCATTTTGTGTTTTGAGAGAAAGACATGTTTACAATGTTAAGAAATAATCTTATCTTTCTCATTGGGGGACTTTTCTGTTAGCTACTCTTGATGTATTGACAGTAAAGTGCTGTTATTTTTGTAAATGGATTGCACTAATGCAATGGGTAGCACTCAATGAATACATTAAACCAACCAATCTTTAAAACAGAAATATTTACAGGAAAATGTGCATCTATTATGTTGATAATAAAAACACATATATTCTTAAAATTTTAGTCATAGATATTTATAATGTTAAATTCCTTTGTAATAAAAAAATTGGATGGCTACCTAATTTAAGGGTGGAGTACAATAAGTCCATTTTGCACATGGAATACACAATAAAAATCAGAATTGTCACAGAATCATCCATCATGGAAGAAATTCTTTAAACTAGTTACCTGGGAGGAAGGTCTGTAACTGTGTTCTCAGCAAAATCTGCATAATTGCTATGTGAAGTACTTAGAGTTCTATTGTCCCTTTTGGTATCCTGAAGTTCATCTTGGAAAGTTTTTATCAAGATGTACCTATATTACAAAAATCACCTTCTAAGAGGATAATAATATTTATTTAATCAACTTGAAAAGATGTCTTAATTGAACAAAAGTCTAAATAAAAGCATATTAGTATTACCATTTGTCTTTCTTTCCTGTTCTTCATCTTGTTTTTGAATAGGTAATTAATTGACACAGTAGAACATTTAGAAGCTAATAATATTTTACAAACTTCTACATATTTTTGAGAGCTATGACTAGGCCCCAAGCGAGTCCTAAAAATAGTAAACTTCCATGAATATCATGTCTTACTCCCCTCTGCATTCTTTTATAAAATTTTCAGGCCTATAATTTTAACTCTGTCTGTGGATCCCCAGTATCCTGAGGCCTGGCTGTCTCCATAGCTTTATAAACTGAGTGCATTTACATTTCTATTTATGAATTCATGTTCTTTATTCTAATAGAGTACCCCTTCTATGCACCAAAATGGCTGCTAAAATTAGTTGTTCCTCCACCTTTTATGGGAAATGTGGATAAGAAGAGTCATATGAATATGGCAGGTAGGGATTTATTGAGAAAGTTGTGATTATATTGACAAATATTCTGTTTTAAAATTTTATAAAAATCATTTGTCTTTAACATTTTATAAGCAAAAAGCATGTCATAAGGAGTCAAATTTAAGATAAATTTAGACAATACTGAAACTACCATGCAGTTTGAACCTACCTTGTCATAAATGAGATCCAGTCCCAAAGATATTTAGCAATTTGCTCAAGGTCACATACTAATTAATAACACATCTGAGACTAAACATAATCTCTAGGCTCCTAACCCTGCTCTCATTTTGCTGCCAAAATTATTTCCTTTAATGCACACTGCCTTTGAATATCCTGCAGAGATGGTATATAATCAAATTACAAATGGGAGATTTTCCTTGGATAGTTGTAGAAAAAATAAATAGGCTTATGAAAGAAGAAGAAAAAGTCATGGTTGATACTTATAATAAGTTAAGAGAAAAAATGATGTTTGCAGGCTACCATTATTTTTTTTCTCAGATATGTTTTCTCTGCTCAGTTAAAACCGAACTCTCTGGAGTGATGCCCCCCACCCACCCATCTCAGGTGAACTGTCCTTTAAGGATGACTAGCTTTACTGCCTGCCTCTGTGACACTGCCTTGTTTGAGCTATCTTTTTTATTTACTCAAATTGTCCTATTATCATCTAATAATGCTTGAGTTATTCTCTAAAATTTGAAATCTTAGTTTTGTCTCTTGCCCTCCACTTCCCACCTTGATTAGTGGATCTATTCACATGACCTCCAGATGAATCTTTATAGAGGGTACTTTAAAAACGCCTGGAATTCTCACTTCCTATTCCTTGATTCTTTTTTTTTTTAAAGATTTATTTATTTATGCATACAAGAACTGGGGTGTAGGCCAGAGGTGTGGGGTGGTGAGAGGATTCACCAGAGACAGAGTGGGGAGCAGAACAGGTGGATCTACTGAAGTACAATCCTGAGGGGAGCAGCGGGCAAGACAGGAGAGGTCTTCAGCGCCATGTGGGAAGCTCCCTGGCCAGGGATCGAACCATGCTGCAGTGGTTGCAGATAGTTTCATAGTGCTGAGACTTAACCACTTGTGCCACCAGGGATGCCTTCATATTCCTTTATTCTATATCCAAAATATTTACTATGACATTGAAAACCATACACATTTCATTATCCCATACATTGTCCATCTTGCTTGCAGCTTTTGAGTTTGAAGGCCTGGTCCACACAGCACAGCTCATGCCAAATAGAATACAAGACACTTAGTTCTAAACCACTTTTTCTGATGCATCAGTTGATTCACTCTACTCTGCTTATAATTATTTCAGCATTCACCCTGGCAATTAAACCTCCTTGGGTCTGGTACTTTTTGTATTCCTCCACCACTCCACTCTTGAACCATTTCTCTATAAGCCTCTTGCCTTGACTGATACCTTCAGTCACGCAAAATCATGTCTTTATTCTGGAGCTTTAAACATTGCCCTAACACTTCCACTCTCTTTCTTTCCCAGCCACTCTAAGTTTTGTTCTGTCGACTCCAAAATTTCATAGACAACTCCTTCTGACCATGAGCCCTTAACTCCTGGATGTATCTGCAATGCCGTATCTCCAATGTAAGCGCAAGCATTTATTTATTTGGTTTTAATTAACACAGCCCTAGGATGTCTTTCCTATCTCTCTTCATAGATCACATTTTTCCTCACTTTAGTGTCCTTTAAAACTACCTGAGCATTGCCAATAAAATAATGATTCCTCTGAAATTCTATAAGTTCTTGGTCAAATGGCAACATAATGTGTACCAGTAATGTAAGCCACATACCTAATTTAAAAATATTAGTAGCCATGTTATGAAAAGAAAAATATGAAATGAATTTTGCATTCTATTTTATTCAGCACATCCAAGCTATCATCAAGTATAAAATTAACATTAAAATAATGGCTAAAATGTTTATATATTTTTTTATTCTAAATTTCTGGAATCCAGTGTTTATTTTATAATTACAGCATCTCAATCCAGACAAACTTCATTTCAAATGCTCACTAGCAATATCTGACTATATGGCACTGTAGTGGACAGACTTATCATTATTACTGTTCTCTTTTGGTATTTGAAAAGTTAGCTCATTTGAAAAGTTAGTTATTTTTCATGGACAGAAGACGAGATTCTAGTCAGTCCCTAGACTATGGGGGAATAGTTAGTGATAGAGGGACTTGAATAGGTCCCTCTTGAACAAGTACTCAGTACTAGGACACAAACAGCTGATGGAAAAGAAGCATCATGTGGAGAAGTTATTATAATTCATGTTATATTGGTTAAAATGGAAGTAAAACTACAATATTGGGGTGACCCCACACTTCTCTCTACCTCTCCTGTATCTCTTACACCTGCCCCCATTAAGTTGTACCCAAGCAAGAAAGTAAGTTACTATTCAAATAATTTTAAAGATATTTCTAATTCTAAATGTGGTTTGAAAAAGTGGAAAGGGTGTTAGTGTGCTCATAACTGGTAAAAATCATAGCATGCAAATTTAATTAAAAATGAGAGCTGAAGGGAATGTTGGACAGAAAGAAATAAGGATGAGATGAATGTACTAGGAAAAAAAGAACAGCCTGGCAAAGGTCCTGAGGCAGGAAGAAATCAAGAAAGGAAGCTCCCTGGGAGTCTTAGGCTGGAGCATGACCCCAGCAGAATACACAGAGCTGCGCTTGGAGCCAGAGGAAGTGGTACCTGTGCCCTCTGAGAATTCCTGAGAATGGCTACATCACAAAGCTAGGGCTGAAATTTGACAAAGAATCTGATTCCTGTTTTGATGAGTCTTCTGGAAATTTTATGGCTTTTCAATCCCACAAATTTTAGAAATGTGACAGAATTAAAAATCCCTTTTTTCTCTCTCTTGAAGTAGTGTGTTATAAGCTGACATTTGAGGGAGACTGAGGTCAGTTCCACTTGATTCAGTCAGAGGTGCTAGAGTATCTTGTTTAATCATGAGCAGCCCCGTGGTTCTTGATATTAAGCATTAAAAGAAGGGAAAACTGAAAGAGAACTGGTCTTATTATCTGAGAAATCTACCTATTAAATATGACAGGAAGCTTAAGAATAGGAGAGACAAATAAAGCAGCTACATCAAAGTCTTAACTTTTCCCAACTTCTAATTAATTAAATGTGACAGAGAAAGTCATGGCAATGCTGCTACAGTTATTTATTTTTAATTTGCCTCTTCTACACTCCCCAAATCAATGGAAAATCTCTAACAGCTGCACTGGTGTGATCACAGCAAAAAGGAAGTTTCTATTTTTGAATTCCTGCTGCCTATTATTCAGACACACTTAGGAATTTTTTCTCTTCAATTTAAATGGTGGTTGCTGCCCTGTTGCTTAGCCAACATTGCATGATTTTAATTGAGTGTGGCTGTATCTAAGAGGGAAAGGAGAGAAAGGGCACAAATTTGTAGAGCAAACATCATACTAGCATGGCTCAAGGGTGGCTAATTGTTTTTCTAGCTGATTTAAGATTTCTACAAATGTTGGAAACTTAATCATTGTGAAATCAAAGTTCTCACTAAAAAGCCCTATTTATCATAATAAATCAATATAATGCCTCAAATTGATACTGATTTCCCAGTGCAATGAATCAATGGAATATTTTGAATTTATATATTTAATCCCTTGGTTAGTTGTATTGAGAGTTTATCCAACAATTGCATAATCATTCAATTAGCCTACTCTTCTGAGTCCAGAAATCCTGAGACACTCTCCCACACTTTTTTTTCCCCAATCAAGTTAGTTTATACTAATAGGTTATATAACCTAACAGCCTAAGTGATTATTGAACCAACTTTTTTCTATATGGAATTTGGAATATACCAAAATGTAAATTAAGAAAAATCAGCTTCTCGGGGCCTCCCCAGTGGCGCAGCTGTTGAGCGCTGCGCTGTGGAGCTGTCGGCAGCGACGACGCGAGTTCGACGCCCAGCCGGGGAGATTCCCACATGGTGAGGCAGACCTCTCCCGCCTCACCCGCTGCTCCCCTCAGCAGCGTACTTCTGATCTGCCTGTTCTGCTCCCCGCTCTGTCTCTGGTGAACCCTCTCGCCGCCCCACGCCTCTGGCCTGTACACCAGCTGTATGTAAAAAAAAAAAAAAAAAGTTTTTTTAAAAAAAAGAAAAATCAGCTTCTTTTTTTATATAAAGATAACAGATCAACACTGACCACTGTCCCCAATATAGTTAATAAAAACAATAGTGAAAAACGCACATCTGTTGTAAATTATTGGAGACCATTTATTCTGTTCAAAAGTCTGGGGAGGGAAGGCATTGAAAATGAGCCTGAAGACATACAACTTCTTAGACTTTCTAGTCTCTGGGGAATATCTCATGATCCAATTTCAGATGATAAAATAAAGGCTGAAGTTCTTAATGAAGCTTCTAGGGAAATTTTGTTTTTCTTAATAAGAAAGAGAGACAGAGACAGAGACAGAGAGCAGGCTTTATTTGCCTGGAACTCAGAAGTGGTGGCAGCCTTTGAGGCAACCATTCTGCAACACTGAGATTGTTAGCACAACTGAAGGGCACCCAAGGACACCGAACAATTAAGGGGTGCATGCTCTGAAACAGAGTCCTGCCATCTGCTATGTGAAGTCAAAGGAAGCAGATTCTTAATGTGAAAGAGATGAGAGAATATTTCTAATAATAATTTCCCAGTGAAACAAAAATGCCCATCCCCTTGTGGGCAAAGGCCAACATAAATAAGGTTATCTGAAGGCAAGGCCTCTGAGGCCTGAAAACTGGGCACAAGTCAGGGAAACTTTGGTGAGGAAAAGCAAGAAGGAATTTAGGCAGGTCTCAGAAAGCTAAGATAAAAGTAGCAAAATAAAAGTACAAATCAAGATAATGGCTATCATTGTCTCTGCAGAAGACAACCTTCCCAGGGGTCTGTCACTCACACCGTTTACAAATATCCACAAGTCTCTCCATACATCTCATCCAAGTCTCCCCAGTTCCCTGTGTATAAATGAAAGCCTAAGAAACAAGAGTCCAAGAGCCCAAAAGCTCACCAGACTTCCGTGATATACAGCTAAATCTAGTTGGTAAGCATCACCCCTACTTCCCAGTAGCTAGTCCAAAAGGCTACATGGAAAAGAGAGTAGAGAAAATGGTACCGGAACCTCCCCTAACAGTATGAAAATCTATTACAGAAGGTGGAGCAGGAAACAAGATGATCTGCATCCTGTATGATCTTTCTGAGCCACTGAACATAGGTTCTGGACAGCCTCCTCCCAGATATCAAATTACCCAAGACAAAGTAATATGTTTATATTTAAAGAAGCGTGGTCACGATTTGTGATATTTGGCTGAAAGAAATCCTAACTGATAAATACCTACTGTGGATCTAAAGTGCATTTGTGTTGCACAAGTCAGTCCAGGAGCATCATTTACTTCCATCCAGTATAACCACTGGACCCTGAAGCCACCAGATGCAAGGTATATTCTGGGGATTCAAAAATAGATTCTGCTTTCAAGTGCTACAATCTTATGAGAGGCAACAAATTTCTAAACAGATATGACGTCATGGTTTCATAAACAGTGTTTCCTGGAACAGAACTTAAGTTATAAATTGGTCTATCATTACACAAATTTGGGAAACTTATTATAATCTCCATGATTCTCTAACACAATAAAGACCCCAAAGAGTCTTCAGTTAAGAAGACCACTTCACTATCTTTGGCCTACTCTTTTTTTCAAACTATTAATTATAAAACTCCCTTCCCAGAGTGTACATCTTAATACCCTACAGAATAGATTCTAAAAAACACAAAAGATATGCAGTGATTTAATAAAGTTATAACAGCAAATGTTGCCATTGGCAAAAACTCAACCATATTTAAATTATTCACGTGTGATTTCCTCCTTTTTATCATCTGTCATAGGTTGAATTGTGTTCTCCCCAAAGACATCTTAAAGTCCTGTTCTCTGGTACCTGCTTATGTGACCTCATTTGAAAACACTGTCTTTGCAGATATAATTGAGATATAAATTAAGATGAGCTCATGTTGGAATAGGTGTCTTCATAAAAAGGAATAGAAGATGTGCAGACACACAGAGCAGATATAAATGAAGACAGAGGCAAAGGATGGGATGATACAGCTGCAGACAAGGGATGCCCAGGATTGCTGGAAACCACCAGAAGCCAGGAGAGAATGATCAGGCAGATTCTCCCTCTGAGGCCACTAGAAAGGGGTAACACTGCTGAAACCTTGATTTTGGACTTATATCTTTCAAAACTGTGAGAGAACAAATTTTGTCATTTTAACTACCTGGCTAATGATACATTTTTAACTTCAGCCATAGAAAACTAATATACCAAGGACATTAAAGCACTAAATAAGGACCTAGACCACATGGGCTTAACAGATATCTATAGGGCACTGCACCCCCAAAAATCTGAATACACCTTCTTCTCAAGTGCACATGGATCATACTCCAGGATTGATCACATACTAGGTCACAGAAAAAAACCTCAACAGATACACAAAGATCAAAATCATACCTACTATCTTCTCCAATCATAAAGCCATCAAACTAGAAATGAACCATGAAAAGAAAAAAAAGGAACCTTTTTACATCATGGAGATTGAAACCCACACTGCTCAAAGACCACTGGACTAATGAGGAGATCAAAGAAGAAATTAAAAAATACCTAGAAATGAATGACAAAGAAGACACAACTTTCCAGAACATTTGGGACACAGGAAAAGCAGTATTAAGAGGGAAATACATAGCAATACAGGCTCACATCAAGAAACAAGAAATAACTCAAAGAAATAATCTAATCTCCCACCTCAAAGAACTGGAAAAGGAACAATAGGAAAGGAACAACAGGAAATAATAAAAACCAAAGAAGAAATAAATGAAATGGAAATAAAAAAAAAAATACAGAAGATCAACGAAACCAAAAGTTGGTTCTTCGAAAAAATAAACAAAATAGACAAACCTCTAGCAAGACTTATAAAGAAAAAACAGGAGAACACACAAATAAACAGGAAAAGAAATGAAAGAGGAGAAATTACAACAGACACAGCAGAAATCAAAAGAATAATCAGATATTATTATAAACAGCTATATGGAAACAAGTTCAGCAACTTAGAGGAAATGGACAAATTCCTGAAACTACACAGCCACCCAAAAATAGGTAAAGAAGATACAGAAAAACTAAACAGGCCAATATCAAGCAACGAAATTGAAGCAGTAACCAAAACCCTCCCCCAAAACAAAAGCCCAGAATCAGATGGTTTCATAAATGAATTCTACCAAATGTTTAAAGATGAACTAATCCCTATATTACAAAAACTCTTTCAAAAAATCGAGAAGGAAGGAGTACTACCAAACACATTCTATGAAGCAAATATTACTCTAATACCAAAATCAGACAAAGACAATACAAAAAAAGAAAACTACAGACCAATCTCCCTAATGAACACTGATGCAAAAATATTTAACAAAATCTTGGCCAACAGGATCCAACAATGCATCCAAAAGATATTACACCACGACCAAGGGGGATTTATTCCAGGGACACAAGGATGGTTCAACATCTGAAAATCAATCAATGTAATCCAACACATCAACAAAAAGAAAAATAAAAACCATATGATCATATCAATAGATGCTGAGAAAGCATTCGACAAAGTGCAAAACCCATTTATGATAAAGGCCCTTGAAATCCTTGGGATAGAAGGAACATTCCTTAACACAATAAAAGCCATATATGACAAACCCACAGCCAATATTATCCTCAACAGTGAGAAGCTGAAAGCCTTTCCCCTAAAATCAGGAACAAGACAAGGATGTTCACTCTCACCATTGCTTTTCAATATAACACTTGAAGTCCTAGCGAGAGCAGTAAGGAAAGAGAAAGACATGCAAGGAATCCAAATAGGGAAGGAAGAAATTAAACTGTTACTATTTGCAGATGATATGATTATATACATAGAGAATCCTAAAAACTCCATAGAAAAACTACTCAAAATATTGACCAACCCAGTAATGTAGCAGGATACAAAATCAATGCACAAAAATCAGTAGCCTTTCTATATGCAAACACTCAGTCTGAAGAAAAAGAAATTAAAAGAATTATCCCCTTCAAAATCGAAAACAAAAAAATCAAGTATCTGGGAATAAACCTAACAAAAGAGGTAAAGGACTTATACAAAGAAAACTACGAGGTGCTGTTAAAAGAAATAGAGGAGGACACAAAAAAATGGAAAGGTATCCTCTGCTCATGGATTGGAAGAATCAACATCATCAAAATGGCCATCCTACCAAAAGCAATCTACAGGATTCAATGCGATTCCAATAAAAATCTCAATGACATTCTTCAAAGAAATAGAACGGATATTGATGAAATTCATATGGAACCACAAAAAAACCTTGAATAGCTAAAGCTCTCCTGACTAAAAAGAATATGAATGGAGAGATTACACTCCCTGATTTCAAACTATACTACAAAGCCATAATAATTAAAACAGCATGGTACTGGAGCAAAAACAGATACACAGACCAATGGAATCGAATAGAAAACCCAGAAATAAATCCGCATATTTATGGACAACTAATCTTTGACTAAGGAGCAAAGAATATGCAATGGCATAAGATTAGCTTGTTCAATAAATGGTGTTGGGAGAACTGGACTACTACATGCAAAAAAATGAATCTAGACTACTACCTCACACCATGCACAAAAACCAACTCAAAATGGATAAAAGACCTGGAGATAAGACCTCAAACCATAAAGTGTATAGAAGAAAATATAGGCAAAACTCTACATGACATAATCTCAGCAAAATCTTTAAAAGCACTTCCCTCATAGCAAAAGAAGTAAAAGAAAAGATAAACAGCTGGGACTACATCAAACTAAAAAGCTTCTGTACAGCAAAAGAGACAATAATCAAAACAAACAGACACCCTACTAGTTGGGAGAAGATCTTAGCACACAATACAACCAATAAAGGACTGATAACAAAAATCTACAAAGAGCTCACACAACTCAACAAAAACAAAGTCAACAACCCAGTCAAATAATAGGCAGAAGAGCTAAAAAGACACTTCTCCAGAGAAGCAAATGGCCAACAGGTGTAGGAAAAAATGTTCAACATCACTTATAATCAGGGAGATGCAAATTAAAACCACAACGAGACACCTCACGCCAGTGAGAATGGCGCACATTAAAAAAACAGGTAACAATAAATGTTGGTGATGATGTGGAGAAAAAGGAACTCTCCTACACTGCTGGTGGGAGTGCAAATTGATCCAACCACTATGGAAAGCTATATGGTGTTTCCTCAAACTCCTAGAAATGGAGCTTCCATATGACCCGGCAATACCACTTCTGGGAATCTACCCAAATGATGCAAAAACACTAATCCAAAAGGATACATGCACCCGCATGTTTATTGCAGCACTGTTTACAATAGCTAAGGTATGGAAACAACCCAGATGCCCAAAAATAGATGACTGGATCAAGAAGATGTGGTACATATACACAATGGAATACTATTCAGCATTCAAAAAAACAAACGCATGCAATTCGCAGCAACAAGGATGGATCTAGAAGGGATCCTGATCAGTAAAATAAGCCAGAAAGAAAGAGAAAAATATCGAATGGTTTCATTTATAACAGGAATATAGGGGAGCCAAGAATGTGACATTCAGCAGGGAAGGAGGGGAGGGTTAGGGCTCAAGGCGGGGCAAGAAGGGAGTACGGGGGACTATGGTGATACCTCCACAGGTGAACAGGTGGTGGGTAACCTATGGGGAACACACAAAATGTAAAAGATATGAATAACAAATATATATATATATATATATATATATTAAAAAAAAAAGACCTAAAGAAGTTCAAAATGCAGACCAGTGAACACAATCCTACTTATGGCTGCCCATGAAGATGAACAAAGTGAAGTCTGAGAGAATGGCCTGTGATGAAGGGGTGCAGACAATCCAGCTGTCAGAGTCAGAGAAAACAAACAATAACACTGATCAACAAATTTTTACAAAACTCATGTTACTGAAATAAAGTTAGTCATTTCCTATCAATTATGAGTGCTCAACATGAATATGACAGTCAAATTCTAATTTTGGCTCTAGTTTTTCTTTGTAATCTGCAATAAATTGATGTTTACATCATGGAAAAAAAACAAAACTAATATACCATAATACTTAGGTTTTTATCAATTCTATCCATTCTTGAGACTTGGTAATTTTATCAATTCTATCCATTCTTGAGACTTGGTAATTTCTCTGCATCCTAGCAGCTGTGCAAAGGAAGAATTTAAAACCCCTAAGAGGCTGGGTCTTAACTCAGGCTATCTTTAACTCTAAATTTAAGCAAGTTCCTAGAGGTTCTGAATCTTGGTTTTCTCAACTATAAAATAAGATTAGAAACTTGCATTCATCCATCAATTTATTCTTTCCTTTGGCAAGTATTAACTGAACAGTAACTATTCTAAGCAATGTATAAGGATAAGTAAAGAAAGATATGAAATAGACACTCTATTCTTCCAAAGAAAAGCAGGTGCTACGAAAGGGTATAACCTCACCAGTAAATTAATGTTGGAGGTGACTATGAGGATAAAATGAGCAGTATATAAATGTGCGAGTATCTCAGAATGCGAATGGAAATCTTGTTATAAATAGGACTCCTGGATTAAGAAGGAAATTATCAAATTTGTCCTTATTGTCTCTGATCAAAGTGGTAAATATTAGGTTAAACATGTTTGTTGTTGTTGGATTGGGTTTCAAAGAACTTGCAGGAGGAACCACTGGAGGATTGTGAAAAGGAATTAATGGGTATAATGGACTCATGAATTTATTCATCACTCAACAAAGTGGGCCCCGAGTTGCCACTCACAGAATTTAGCTGAAGCCCATCTAGCATGCATTGCAATTAAGTGAGATGCTAGGTAATTGCTCCTTTTTCCTCCAAAAACAGATTAAATGGACAGTAATGTTGACTCAAGTATTACATACAACAATAACATCTGTTTATCCATAAGAGGAATGTAAAGAAGCTATTGGTGTTACATTGAGGAAATGTATAATAGAAAATAAGAGAATAAAATTGTCTCATATCAAATATCTCTGAAGTCATGCAGCTGAATATACTAAAGTTCTTGTCACTGATTCCTGCACATGCACAGATGAAGGTGCAAAACCTCTCAGTAAACTTGTCAGGGTTCATCATCTGATTTCTCAAGAACCACCAAGTCAGTTAAAAGACCCCTATCTTGTCATTTAGAAGAGCTGGGTTCCCCATTCTCTTACAGTCAGTAAGAGCTAAGTGTTCCCTTGCAAGGGTAAGTACTGTCCTATTAAAATTTTATGAAATGACATGGAGTCCTCTTCTTTCAGAAACCATTCATGAAGCTACTCTAACATTAAAATTTCCAGCACAAAGTTTCATCCTCCAAATAAGGATTCCTTTGGTGTGTGGAAATAGAACTCTTGATACAGGCATTATGCAACTCTATCTACTCTCCAAACTATTGAATCTCATATGGCAATAATTTATGCCACCATTTTTGCCCCAAGCAATATTTAAAAATGACAAAATAATTATTGAACTGATGATAATGTGTTATTCCTGACTACTTAAAGAAAAAGGCCTTTGAGGCTGCTTTTTTAAAAGATCTATTTATTTATGCATACAAAAGCTGCTGTGTAGACCAGAGGTGTGGTGGGTGAGAGGATTCACCAGAGATAGAGTGGGAGCAGAACAGCTGGATTGACTGAAATACATTGCTGAGGGGAGCAGCAGGTGAGACAGGAGAGGTCTCCCGCACCATGTGGGAAGTTCCCTGGCAGAGAATCGAACTTGTGCTGCAGTGGCTGCTGATAGCTTCATAGTGCTGAGACTTAACCCCTTGAGCCACCAGAGAGGCTTATTATAATTAAAGTCAGTTTGTTTTATAAGATTTACATTAAGACATGATATATTAGTTTTGATTAATAATGGTAAGTTTGATTAATAATGGTAAGTTTTTCATATCATATATTAAGATTTTAATAATCACAATTAACATTTTTCATGTTTTAAAAAAATGAATTAGATTTCTTTTGCACATTCAAAATCCAAAGAAAAGTAATCATAGCCCCAAGCCTTGCAAGCAATAGTCAAAATAAACTACCTAATCAGCAAGAGGAGATTTGCCTCAAGGACTCAGGGAATTCTGGCTCAAGGCGCTTCAGTTTAAATTGTGAAAAATATATAATGGCACAAATAGTATTTGAATTTTAATTATATCTACCTTGAACTAACTAAATGATAGTCATTAATCATCCTAAAATTATCCATCCTTCTTGATGTTTTTCTGAAATGATATCCTGATCTCTAGAGCTTTTTTCTTAACATCCCTGTGGCAGTTCTCAAAGTGTGGCTGGTCCAGTTGAAATTGAAACAGGTTAATATGGTTTGAGTATGGGAAAGATGTTTGAAAAGTTAGAGATAATTTGAGGGCCAGTATATTCTACTCAGAAATGGTAAATGTATGTAAAAGAATATCAACATTTGGAGAAATCTTAAGGAATTACAACAGGATCTAGAAGGATCTAGAGACGTCTGTATATACACATGTACACATAGTCCATGATTTGTTTCAAGCCCCTAACTGCAATGATAAAACGTTAAGGTTGAAAACAACATGAGATAACCTACCTAATTTTTCTCATTTCACGTCATCTTAGTCATTTAAGGTTGCTATGACCAACTACCACAGGCTGAGGGGCTCAAACAACAAATATTCCTCACACTTGAAGAAGCTGTTTGTACAAGACCAAGGTGCGGGTGGTAGTTTCTGGTGAGAACCCACATCTGGTTTGCAGACAAACACCATCTAGATGTGTCCTCGGGTGAGAAAAGAAGAGAAAGAAGGTTCTGGGGTTTCATCCTCTTCTATATATAGTAAGAGTACTAGTCCTTTCTGAGTAGGGCCCTGCATTTATGACCGCGATGAACTTCCTCAAAGTCTCTATCTCCAAATATATTCATAATGGGGTTAGAGCTTCAATATATGAATTTTTGCGGACACAAACATTCAATCCAAAACAAAAGTGTGTAACCTAAATGCAGGGGAGGCAAGTTCACAGAGTATACAAAGGTGGTTGGAGTTGGACAAGTCAGAACCTGAAGAACCCATGATTAGGGAAGGAGCCAGAATGTGGGTAGGGTGGGAAAGAGGAACCCGACCTAGAGACTTGCTCTGGAGAAAACTTTGCCCCTTGTTTTCCTTTTCTCCTCCCTGAGGCCCATGTGCTCATCACCCTCTAAGTCACTTAGGCTCACTCCACGGTGCTCTGACTCACAGCCCAAGGGTCGCCTTTGCAATTTTTACTAGAAATTAGCATATCAACTCATTGTAAATCCTAGCAATTCTTTGCTGATCTATGTATGCCCAACAATAAGAAAGACATGATCATTTTATCCATTTATTTGCATGCTGAAGATCCAATTTTTCATTTTCATTATTTTTTGCCTCTTGTGCACTAAAATTCCACATACTTCAAGGGGGAAGTAGAACTGAAAAAGTATATGAACAAATTAACGTATGATTAAAATGCCACAATAATTTTTCTATCTACTACGCCTACATTTTTTTTTTTTAAGTAAGTGATTTTTAAACTCAGAATCATCAATATAATGCAATGCAGGCACTGGGCTGGTGGGTTTTATGTTCCCTTGCCTTAGAGGTGTCTTGTAGTTTTATTTTTTCTCCCAAGACTTGGGCTTTAAAGAGAACAAAGGAGTACTGGAGTTTCTCTTCTTTCCCCAGAGTCATTATTATCTGAAGAGAAAAGAAAATAAAGCAGAAGATTGCTTCATTGCTGTTCTTCTCAATCTTTCAAACCTGTTTCATCTTGCGGCAGTGGTGGCGCTATTCCAGGTTATGCAGAAAACAGCCTCTTACATGTAGAGCTTAAGCAAAGTGTAATTTATTAATACTAACATGATGAGTACATAGGCTCTAAAAGAAATAAACAGAAGGAAGAAGCCCTCCAGGTCTGTTGGAAACAATATAGCCACTATTCCCTAAGGGCTACCCTCAGAAACAGCCATCTCTCCAGCTCCTGGTCTCTAAATTCTCACACCTTCAGCCCCTGACTATGCCTGAGTAAAATGACCTATTTCTGGTCAGTCACAACAGAAGATTACAATCAGAAGTAAATAAGATATGTTACTTGCTGAGCTTTCATCAGATATAATGGCTCCCTGAAGATTATCAAATTTGAAACCGGTTTAGCTTTCCAGTCTTGCAATATAAATTCAATGTAAAAATGCCTGCCTGGAGATTTGTGTTTGGTCAGTCACCAAGGAGAGAAAATTAACCCAGCTATTTTTTTTTCTCATATGCCAAACAGTTGCCCTTTTGACACATTTTTTTTTTAACACATTTTATATGGAAATCTTTTAAAATGCAGAACAGGTGTTGCAACACTACCAAGATGGTGAGCTATTTTTTTTACTAATCGCAGGGTTATCAAAGTGAGTCCTGGTCTTCCAGGCTAACACGTGTTTTTGTCACAGAGCGGCATTACCTTTTCTGAGAGCACTGGGACAAGCCAGGCCATCAATAGTAGGAAGAACCCCTCTGAGAATGGTCAGTGGTCATCAACCACGGCGTCAGGACCCTCAACTGGACTCCTGACAGGACTGTTCTCAGACTTTTGGGAAACAGTCCTATTTAACTCCCCCAGAGCAAAAACTTGGCCTGAGACCACAGCAACACCCAAAATTACAGATGGGGCTGTCTCGTGATTCTGTGGGAAGTTTGCTTCTTAACTTGGCTTGTGCTGCACAGAACGTCATTTTCTGCTCAGAACATGGTGAAAGAGAACTTCTCTGAGCTTCTCTCTAAGCATATGCAGGCAGTGTAAAATCAAGGCTTCTGGGTGCCAAGTACATTGGATAAAGGACAAAGCAATAAGATTATATATTCTCTAAAAATACTTTGAATAATACAACCCAAAGAATGCACTCTACCTTACAGCCTGTGGCAGGTTCAGGAAAAGGTAAGCACCACCCCTCTTGAGTTAAATTGATACTTAAGGGTTATAAAATGTGTTTTAATATACTAAAATATAGTTCGAATTCAGTGATAGTGATGATTCTTCTATGGTATGGACACAGGGTTAATCTTTGCAGACTAGAGTTACAATAAAAAATTTAAATATCTGCAAGATAGATCATAAATAAAACTCCTTCATGTGCTAGAATGTAGTTTGCTAGAAACGACAGACATTTATAATGATGTTTAAAGAAATATAATCAAAAAGAATTTACAAGTTATAAATCATTGCATGAGACCTTCCATTCCCATGTTCTTGCATTACATACTAACTTCACTTTTTTAAGTACTGAGCATATTTCACAATACTTTGATCCTCTTTAAAATTTTGTCATGGCTCTTTCTTTTCCTAAAGAAGTCCATGTATATTATTTTAGTATTTTTACATGTATCTACTCTTTGACACCAATTTGTCTTTCCAATTTAGTTCCTAATCCCCATCATTCAAAATCTTTATTACTATGTTATTAGAACTTCCATCAGTCTTTGAGAAGGCTTTACGTTCTCCTTGGGCCTTTTCTAATATCTCTTTCTCCATGAAGCCTCTGTGATCCTCTAAACAAAGGAGTTTGGTCCTTCATCAGAATTCCCGTAGTCCTTCTGTGACAAGTCCTGTATATGTCTCATCTCTCTTACTAAGTTGTTAATCAATTTGAGGACGGAGTATGAGTTATGCACCCATATGGACATCTGTCAAAATATCCAACACAGGGCCTCCCTGGTGGTGCAGCGGGTTAAGCGCAGCACTATGAAGCTGTCCAGAGACACTGCAGCATTAGTTCGATACCTGGCCAGGAAGCTTCCCACATGGCGCAGCAGACCTCTCCTGCCTCTCCTGCTGCTCCCCTCAGTAGTGTACTTCAGTGGATCTGCCTATTCTGCTCCCCACTCTGTCTCTGGTGAATCCTCTCACCCACACACCTCTGGCCAACACCCCTGCTTGTATGCATAAATAAATAAACCTTTAAAAAATATATCCAGCACAGTGCCCTGCATTACAAAATGCAAGACTATTGAATGATATTACATACATATGCTATCTACCTCATTCAATTATAAAACAACAGAAATCTAATTCAAAACTGGTTTCTAAAAGGAGAATGTAATGACCCATAAAAATGGGCAATTCAGGAATGTAGCTGACCTCAAGTACAGAAGGGGTGAGAGGTTCAAAGAATATCATTACAGTTCTCATCACCATCTTTCTATTCCCTCTGTATATGTGTGTTATTCAAGAAGATATTTTATACAAAGTGGCTAAAGAAAGGCACCAGTTTCCTCAGGAAGCATACTCCAGGAAAGACAACCATTGACTCACATAAGCTTCATAAAGTCATACCACATATAGAATGAAAGCATAGTTTCTTAATAGATCTCAAAGACAAATGATAAAAAAGTATACCAGACAGTAAAAAAAAAATCTATGAAATTATACTACAATTTACAAGTTGATTTACCTTTTCAACTACCTCACAGACTAACATGAAGACTAGGTTTGTCATCTCTAAATTTTAGGGAAACTTTCAAAACAACAGGCATTACTATATGTTGGTATATTATGTTCAATAAATACAAATAATACAAAAGCCAAAGTTTCAAATATTAAAATGTTTCAATAACAGTCTATTGGTAGTTGACCAAAAATTGATATATGATGAATGAATATGACATATTAACCAAATAGTGTATATTGTAGCATAGATTGCAATCTTAAAAATAACTCATGGAACAAAGGGATGACTGTGAGATAGAATAATGATTGGTGGTTTTATGGAACAGGTGAAAACTGTTGTTTTTTTAGTGAAAGATAAATTGGTTTTAATTTGTTGGAAGATGATGGGAAAGAAAAAGAATGAAATGGCACAGAGATAAGGCACTCAATTTGTAGAGATATAATTGTATACGAACATTGCTTAGTAATGAAGAATTCATTTTGAGAATAAAGTAAGATGGTTACAGCAAGATCAACTTACAGAAGATTTTGAATACTGAGCTTGAGTGTTGATCTAATCCAGTTATAATTTCACTATATGTAGGTTTAAAGAACAGAGAGGGAAATTCAAGTGCAAGTCATTATATAAAAGGAGTTTACAATTTATAATAATATTTCTGCCATTAAATAAGGGTTATAGGTTTTGTTTACACAGGTGTTAGCTACACAACCCTAGAGGACACTAATCACAATGCAGTGTGAAGGGTGCCTTCCAAAGTTGTGAAGTGCACAATCTTACTTACAACATCTGGCCCATGTAAATAATTTTAAGAAACAGAGAACACATCAATTTCACTTGCGTGAAAGATAAGTAAGTGCTAAGAAGAAATTACAGAGAAGGTTGAAGAGAAAAGTAGAGACTAGATTTTGGAATGCCTTGAATTCTAGGCTATGAAATATGAGTTTCAGTTAGTGTTTTATTTAGCAAAGAAGTTGGTGAAGCCATTGAAGGATTTTTATAGAATAGTAAAACTACAATCATTATGTTAGGATAATTAAATTTAAGCTACATGTTCATGATAGATTTAATGGGGAGAAATCAACAAAATAGAGAGCTAAGAAAAGATATTAGAGTAGTGTAGAAAAAAAGTGGATGATAAAACAGAAAGTGAAGGAGATATTTGGCTAGTATTTTGAAGGAAAAAAGAGAAAAATAGGCAAAAGAGGTGGATTTTGTGAATCTCTCACAAAAGAAATACATGCCCTTGGGCCCATTATCATTATTTAGGCAGAGAACAAAGTAAAAACATATATTTATTTTAAATCACTCTCCATAACTTTGCTGGTAATAGTTCTATAGCTCTGTACTCACACAATGCATATATATTTGGATGTATATCCATTTGGATATAGATTCTTTTTGAAATCACAAAATTAAGCAATACCTTAAGCTTATATAAAAAGGACATATAACTAAAATCAGAAATTGTCATCCATCATCTATAATATAATCTAATTTTATAATGTGATGCATATCCCTATGTTTATCTGGACCAGAAAGGAATGAATGAGCAGTGATACCAAGCATTTCCAAAACCAGTCATTTCATATATTCTGGATTCCATTCTTTTATGACTCTTCAGAGACCTTGTTGCCCAACTTTCTTTCTATCACTGTTTTTTTTTTCTTTAGCATTTTAGAAGAACATTTAAAAAAAAAAGATTAATTTATTTATTATACAGGTTGGGGTGTAGGCCAGAGAGGGTTGAGAGGGTTCACCAGAGGAAGAGTGGGAAGCAGAACAAACAGATCCACTGAAGTACACCGCTGCGGGGAGCAGCGGGCGAGGCAGGAGAGGTCTGCTGCGCCATGTGGGACTCTCCCTGGCCGGGTATTGAACTCATGCTGCAATGGCTCTGGATAGCTTCATAGCTCTGCTTAACCCGTTGCACCACCAGGGAGGCCCTAGAAGAACATTTTTGACACTATTTCCATCCTGCATCATCTCCTCATTTCAACCCATTTCATCCCATCAATTTCAACTGCTAATAGAGAAAGTTGATGTTTCATTGTCTATTTCCTCTCCACTTTTACTTCTCAGTTCATTCCACCTCTGCAATTGTTATCCCTGAGGGTAGCACAAACCTCTTACTTTCTATATCTATCTATACTTTTCAGTATTTACCATATTTACCTCTCTTCAGGGGGTGATATAGCTTTCCTTTTTGTCATTCTTAAAACGCATTCTCCTTAGTATTTTGAAGCTTTGTCCTTGTCTTTCTACTGTCATTTCCTGTTAATAATCCTCTAAAGTTCTATCCTTCACTCTCTGACTCTTTCTTACTGTATACTCTCTGGTGAATTTCATCTACCAAAGCCTACATATTAATTCTATATTTCCAATCCCAATCTCAAACCAGATGTTTATAATTAGATGTTCCACAGGTTCTACAAATCATGTCTAGTGCTAGACTTTTTACCTGTTCTTTCCATATTTTCCATATTTTCTTCAGAATCCTGGGAGCCCCTGTTCACACAATGATTTAAGACAGAAAGCAAAGAATTATCCCTGATTATTTCTTCCTTCATCCTACCTTGGATGGATTATTTTATGTGTCGATTCAACTGACTCATGGAGTGCTCAGCTATTTGATTAAACATTATTTCTCCATGTCCATAAAGGTGTTTCTGTAACATTTAAATCAGTAGACTGAGTAAGGAAGATTACTCTCCCAATGGGGTTGTGCCTCATCCAATGTATTATGGAGGCCTGAATACATAGAATGCTGACTAATAAAATTCTTTCTCTCTGCCTTACTGTCTTCGAGCCGACAGATCAGTCAGACTCAACCTCCAACTGGAACTTACACCATCAGCTCTCCTGGGTTTCCCATTTATAGGCAGCAGATGTTGGCCTTCTTAACCTCCCTAATCTTACAGGAAATTAATTAATATACATCTTTGTGAATGCTTAATGATAGACCACCAAGTAACCATACAACCTGAGCTAACCATCAGGACTGGGTTATCTAACCTACCAAACCGTAAAGTTGGCAAGTACAGCAACGCTCTATCATTAATGGAAGTGGCATTCACATGCAATAGCTTAAATTCACTGAGACTCATTTAGGTCTCAGGATATGGTTCACCGGGGTAAATGGCCCACGCACACATAAAAAGAATGGTATTCTGCTATTACTGTGTGCAATGTTTGATAAATGTCAATTTGGTAATATAATAGTATTGCTCAGAACCTTTATGTAATTTCAGATTTACTGGCTACTACCTATTTTATTAAGAACTGAGAGTAGATGTTAAAGGCTCCAACTATAATTGCAGATTCTTTGTCCTCTATTATTTCAGTTCATGCATTTAAAAACACTGCTAGTAGCTGCATAAACATTTAGAATTATTATAATTAGAAACTAGCCTCTATCATTATGAAATGACCCTCTTTTTTTCCTGGATAGTATTATTTATCTAAAATCTATTTTGTATGATGTTAAAATAGTCACCCCATGTTTCTTTTGATTAATTCTATCATGTTATAATTTTCCTTTTTCTGGATTTTAAGAACTGTTTATCTTGAAATAATTTAGACTTACAGAAGCACTGCAAATACAGCTCTAGTGTATTCTCCACCCAGCTTTGCCTAGTGCATAATGTCATTTCTGCATCCTGACTTTGACTCCTGTGTTAGGGAGATGGACCTGCTCCACTTTGAAACTTCCTTCTTGGAGCTGCATGCAAGTCTTCCCTTTGGGCAGTAGTTAGAGCCACCATTAGGTTTAGCTCTTTCCTTTCTCTCTAGGATTACTTTTGTCTGGTGACAGGAATGAAAACCATTATTTTACATATATTGCATAAGTTTTTCACTGATGCTGGCTGCAGTGTAAATCTGGTCCCTTTATATAGTATTTTGAACCTTGCTTTTTTTTTTTAAGATTTATTTTTTATTTTTACATACAAGCTGGGGTACAGGCCAGAGGCGTGGGGCGGCGAGAGGGTTCACCAGAGACAGAGCGGGTAGCAGAACAGGCAGATCAGAAATACACTGCTGAGGGGAGCAGCGGGCGAGGCAGGAGAGGTCTGCCCCAGCATGTGGGATTCTCCCTGGCGGGTCGCCGCTGCCGACAGCTCCACAGCACAGCGCTTAACCGCTGCGCCACCAGGGAGGCCCATTGAACCTTGCTTTTTTAAAAGCACTTAGCATTCATCATATCAATAGTATTCTTTGAAAACAACAGTTTAGCAGATTCATCAGTGCTCCACTCATATTTGCTTGGATATCATTTTCCTGCACATAGACTTTCAGTCTGCTTTCACCCCCATAGTCAATCCCTGTGACTCAGGCTGTAGGGCCTCTGCTGTTTCTATACAACGAATGGAAATTCTTTGAAATTTACTCCAATAATACTAACCCTTAGTTAGCAACTTCATGGAAGAATATAAATATACCTCTGATGGTAACAACTCTGATTTATGATCTACACTTTCTCCAGAGCACTTCCAAGAGATTAAACAAAAGTGACTTCCCATGGGACTTCTTGCTTGCCATTCTTCTTGCTGCTATACTGATTTTTCATAGGAATTTCTCCTAATAACTCTTTCACACAAATCATTTTATCTGAATTTATTTCTGAAGACCCCAAGCTAGAACAGTCGGTTTTAATGGTCTGATTATTATTTTGCTCTTTTTTCCATTGTACCATAATTTATTCCCTAGGAGTTCCACATGAAGGTTGTTTCTATTTTATTTTTCTGCAATAACTAGCTTTGTAATGAATATCTTTGCATTCAGGAACATTTTCTTGCTTTTAAGATTACTGTCTATGGATAAACACCTAGAAGGAAATTACTTAATCAAAGGACATGAATATTTTATAGTGTTTGATCTCTATTGACAATTTGTTTTCCAGAAAATACATATCAATACATAGCCTTTGCAGCATATCTTTGAAATGTTTTTTTTTTTATCACATTGAGTAATATTTTTTAAAAAAAGATTTATTTATTTATGTATACAAGAGCTGGGGTGTAGGCCAAAGGTATGGGGGTGGTGAGAGGGTTCACCACAGACAGAGTGGGAACAGAACAGGCAGATTGACTGAAATACAGTGCTGAGGGGAGCAGGGGTCAAAGCAGGCGAGGTCTGCTGTGCCATGTGGGATGCCCCTTGGGCGGGGATCCAACTCATGCTGCAGTGACTACTGAAAGATTCAGAGTGCTGAGACTTAACCCCTTGTACCACCAGGGAGGCCCCACATTAAGTAATCTTAATGTAAACATCTAAAAAATATTGCTAACTTTAGAGATTGGGAGTATTATTTTCATTTCTTTGATTACTAAGACTGAATATTTTCTCGGATATTTGCCAGCTGTTTTATCTTTTTTATACTATCAGTTTATAAATGTTGCGATATTTTATTATCATCTTGTTGCTTTTTAACAACATACATACAATTATGTAACTTAAAGTTGTTAAATATGTATATGCAACATGTAACCAGTTGTTAAATCTATGCAATTTATGCAATCTATTTAATTTACAAAAGATTTTATGTATGTGGATTTTTTAAAAATTTTAGTATTATTTTACATGCAGTAGTTATTTTCAAGTAGTCCAATCAATTTATTTGTTTGTCTTTGTAGTTTCTAATGCTTCCTTACATAGAAAGTTGGATTACATTTAAAGTCAGATAAATTTTATCCTACATTTTACTACAGAAATTTTTCTTTCTTTTCCATGTTTCACTTATCCTCCATTATCTATTTTGATAAATGGCAGGAATTGAAAATAGATTCCAACATGTGTGCCAAGTTTATTCATGATCTCAATAAAAAATTTGTTCAGGAACAGTGCAAGACATAATTGGTAGAGGCATATATTAAGAGGGATATTAAAATACCTTCTGAGATCTGTGGGGGAGTGAACTTTGATTATTCATGGTGGGAGAGAAAGGGTAGGGGGGGATGGCAGCCCAGAATTGCCATTAGGATTTTCTCATTTTTTGTGTTGTGTAATATCAACTCACTCCTTAAAGAAAACACATTTTATGGTCATGGAGATGCTTAAAAATGTTAAATATTTCAGATCTCATGGAAAAATGGTGGTGAAGTGAGGACATGGACTCATATCCTCTGTGTATTTTCCACTACAGTGCTGCAGAAAGAAATCAGTGACTGCCTAATTGTAAGACAGAGGGCTGCAGAATGCACTGGAAGAAGCATACATAGACAGGGAGACATAGCCCAGCAGTTGGCCACCACACAAGTACAGTCATGGGAGTCTGGGAGCCAGCTTGCAATTGTAAGAATGAGGTCCAAGCCTCTTCAAGCATCTGGTTGCCAGCCACAGGAGCCAAGCATCTGGTTGCCAGTCAAGAGTCCCTGGTCCCCAGACCACAGCAACAAGGGGCAGACAACTTCTGCCTTCCATTGTCAACTACCAGCAACAGGAGCCAGATCCAGCCCCAGGCACTAGCCCCCAGACTGACACTGCCTCATGCCTACTGGTCATTGCCAATACAGGAACCCAGCTTTCAATTCCAGCAGCATGAGGGAGAGCAAAGCAGCTGCTGGCCTCCAGCCACAGATGATGAGAATGATGCCCTTCTCCCCAACCATTAATTACCAGCCTCTGGAGCACAGCATCTAGTTGGCAGCTTCTTGAATGAGAGCTGGGCTGCTCCTGGCTCATAATTGTCATCAGGGAGAGCCCAGACACTACCAACCATCTGCCAACCATCATCTTCTTGAGTTGAGAATGGACCCCTCACAATATCTAGCCAACATTTGTGGGAGGAAAAGACCAGTTGTAAAGCCAATGACAGAGCCTAGATCCCACCGGTTGTGGCAATGGAACAGAGGATTAGAGGGATGCATGTCTGAAAGAGAGCCCTAGAGATAGTAGCAGGGTAATCCTTTGTACAGCAGAGACCAACACAGATTTCAGCAGGTTGGACACTGAAAAGTTACACATTGCATTGAACAGAGGCATTGTGAGTGATTACCTATCATCTCTGATAACAACACCAGTCCAAAAACCAAATAATGGGGAGAAAAAAAATACATAGCAAATGGCAACCTGAGTCCATAGGGCAATACTACAATACAGTAAGAAAACAAACCTCCAGAACCCAATTACAAAGACATGGAAGATTTGTTCTTTCTATCAGATACAGAATTCAAAATTGCCAAAAATGGAAGAATACAGAAACAACACAGAAAAATGGATCAAGGATATACAATAAATATATTTTGGGTACCCAGAAGGTGAAGAAACAGAGAAGGGAAGATAATTTAAAGAAACAAAATATAGGGGAAAAAGCAAACCTGAAGAAGTTGAATATGAAAATTCATGAAGCTAAAGAATACTGGGGTTCTTGAGACCCAAACCAAGACAAATAGTAGTGAAACTTCCAAAAGTTCAAAACAAAGAAAGAAAACAGAAGCTGTCAAGGGAAAGAAGCAAATAACCTATAAAGGAATGTCAGTAAAGCTAACATCAGACTTCTCTGAAGAAGCACTACAGGCAAGGCGAGAATGGAGTGACATGATCAAAATAGTTAATGATTAAAATATTCCAGCCAAGGATAATCTGTTCTGCAAGACTTTCCTTCAGATATGAGGGAGAACTAACAGTCTTCTCAGACAAAGGAAAACTGAGGAGTTTTTAAGCACTAGACACTGTCCCCTAGAAATGTTGAAAGGAGCTTTCATATCTAAACCAAAAAAGGGAAAATACACAAAAATTTGAACAAGAAAGTAGAACCACAAGACTACAGACAAAATAACAGCAAGAGACTTTCATATATCAATAATCACTTTAAATGTAAATGATGAATTTACCAGTTAAAAGACTCAGCAAATCTGATTGGATTAGGAAATAGAATCTAAATTTCTACTGTCTCCAGAAGACACACCTGGGGTCCAAAGACAAACAGAGACTCAGACTAAAGGGTTGGAAAACAATCCTGCAAATTAATGGGACACAAGGGAAGGCAGGGACAGCCATACTTACATCAGGAAAAAAATAGATCCCCAGTTAAAAAAACACTAACAAGACACAGGGATGAATAACTATGTAATTATCAAAGGACGAATACCACAGGGAGCATAATATTCATTAATGTATACTCACCACACAAAGGAACATCAAAATATTTTAGGCAATTTCTATAAACTCTGAAAACAGACATTGGAAAAAACGTATTCATAGCAGGGAACTTCAACACCTCGCTCTCACCGATGAACAGATCAACTGGACAGAAAATAAATAAGAACATAATAGCCTTCAACAAAGAACTAAATCATGTGGACCTGATAGACATTTATAGGGCACTGGACTCCCCCAAAAGCTGTTTTTTTTTTAATGCATAGGGGACATTCTCCACAATTAATCACACACTGGGTGACAAGACAAGAATCAACAAATTCATGAAAATTGATATCATATCATATATCTTCTCAGACCATAAAGGTATCAAACTAGAAATCAACCACAAAAAAAAAGCAGTAAAAATTTCACATACATAAAAAATGAAAAATACATTACCAAAGACTTCTGGACTAATAAGAAAATCAAGGAAAAAATAAAAAAATAAATACCTCAAGACAAATGACAATAAGGAAATAACCTTCAGGAACTTATGGGACATAGAAAAGGTAGTACTAACAGGGAAATGTTTAGCAATATAGGCTTACTTCATGAAACAAGAAAGAAGCAATATAAGCTTACATCAAGAAACAAGAAAGAGTTCAAATAAATAACCTTATCTCTCACCCGGAGGAACTCGAAAAAGAAAAACAAACACAATGAAAAGCCAATATAATATAATAAAAATTAGAACAGATACAGTAAAAATTAGAACAGAAATAAGTGAAGTAGAAATAAAAATGATTGTCTGATGGATTAATGATACCAAAATCTGTTTCTATGGAAAAATAAACAAATCTCTAGCTATGTACACTACCATAATAAGGGAGAAACCTCAAATAAATAGGATCAGAAATGAAAGGGAAGTTACAACAAACACTGCAGAAATCCAGAGGATAATAAGTGACTACTAAGAACATTTATTCACTAACAAGTTCAATAACCTAGAAGATAAAGAAAAATTCTTAGAATTATACAATCATTCAAGACTTAATAGAAAGGAATAGAAAAATAAAATAGACCACTAACAAGTAATGAAATTGCAATAGTAATCAAAACTCTTATCTGTCTATTTCAGTAAACCCGCCTGTTCTGCTCCCCACTCTGTCTGTGGTGAATACTCTCGCCCCCACACATACCTCTGGCCTACACCCCAGTTCTTCTATGCATAAATAAATAAATAAATAAATAAACAAATAAATCCTTAAAAATTAAATTAGCTTAGCAAAATGGCAGATTATAAAATCAATACACAAAAATCAGTTCTCTTCCTATAAGCAGTGATCTAAAAGAGGAAGAAATTAAGAAAATGATCCCATTTACAACCACACACACACACACACACACACACACACACACACACACCTAGGAGTAAACTTAACAAAGGAGGTTTGTTGTTAAAAGATAGGAGAAGATGGAAAGAAATTGAAAAAGAAAGAAAATCTTTGCTCATGTATTCGAAGAATCAGTACTGTCAGTCAATATTGCCAAAATGGCCATCCTAACCAAAGCAATTCTTATCAAAATTGTAATGGCATTCCTCAAAGAAAGAAAAGAAATATTACTGACATTCATGAGGAACTACAAAAGATCCCAAATAGTCAAAGCAATCCTGACAATAAAAGAAGAATGGTGGTATCACATTTCTAGATGTCAAACTAAACTGTAAAGCCATAAGAATTAAAACAACGTAATACTGGAATAAAAAGATACAGAAATCAATGGTACAGAATTGAGAATCCAGAAATAAACACACACCTATATGGAGAGTTAATATGCAACAAAGTAAAGAAGAATATATGCTGGAATGAAGAAAACCTCTTCAATAAATTGCAATGGGAAAACTGCAGAGTGACATAAAGAATGAATCTAGCATGCTTTCCTGATGGCGCAAGGGGTTAAGTCTTAGCACCATAAGGCTATTGGCAGCCACTGAAGCACGAGTTCAGTCCCCAGCCAGGGAGCTTCCCACATGGCACAGCAGACCTCTTCTGTCTTGCCTGCGTCTCCCCTCAGCTGTGTATTTCAGTCAAATCTGCCTGTTCTACTCCCCACTCTGTCTCTCGTGAAACTTCTCATCCACCACACCTCTGGCCTACACCCCAGCTCCTGTGTGCGTAAATAAATAAATAAATCTTTTTTTTTTAAAAAAAGAATGAATCTAGACCACTATCTCACATAATACACAAAAGCCAACTCAAAATAGATGTCAGATCTGAAACCAAAAAATTCGTAGATGAAAACATAGACAAAATACTTCATCACAACATAGGTTTCAGAGATATCTTTGCAGATTTGTATGTAGTAGTAACGAAAACAAAAGAGAATACAATCAGGACTACATCAAAGTAAAAAGCTTCAGCACAGTGAAAGAAAATGAAAAGACCCTGTACTGAATGGAGAAAATATTTGCATGCCACACATCAGACAAAGGGCTGACAACCAAGGTCTGCAAAGAACTCAAACAGCTCAATAAAATGAAAACAAAAAATTCAGTCAAATGGGCAGAGGAACTAACTAGGTACTTCTCCAAAGAAGACAAACAGATGGCCAACAAGCATACGAAAAAATGTTCATCATCACTTATCATCAGGGAAATGCAAATTGAAACCACAGTGAGATACCACCTCACTCTCATGAGAATGGTCCATATCACAAGGACCAGAAACAAGTGCTGGAGAAAAAGGAAATCTCTTACAGTGTTGGTAGGGTGGGCTGTTTCAGCCCCTATGGAAAACAATATGTAGTTTTTAAAAAGATTTAAAATGGATATGCCATGTTACCCAGCAATTCCACCCCTTGCTATTTACCCCCAAAACACACTAATTTGAAGTGAAACTTGCACTCCCATCTGAACTGCAACGTTATTTGCAGTAGACAAGCTATGGAAACAACCTTAGTGCCCCAAAACAGATGAGTCAATCAAGAAGATGTGGTATATATACACACACAATGGAATAATACTCAGCCATCAAAAAGATAAACTCTTGCCATTTGTGGCAACAAGGATTGGACTAAAAGGTATTGTGCTAAGTGAAATAAATTAGAAAAAGAAAGGCAACTACAGGGCAGTGTCTTTATATATGAAATATAGAGAAATAAAACAAAGAATTAGATAAAGCCAATCTAAAAAGCCAAATCTTGAAAGTTGACGTAGGCCAGACAGGGGGAAAGAAAGAGGAGCTGGAACAAAGTAGGAGGGAGTACAATGGATTATGAATGATGGACTATGGGCTCTTTGATGTTGGATGCCCTGTGGTAAGAACACCTGAAAGGGGGATCCTGCACTTCTAAAACACAAGCAACAGTATAAACCAATTCTGTCGCAATTTAAAAAATGTTAAAAATTTCAAGTGAATAGAAGCATCATTACTATGAAACGAATAAGTTGATTTCCATGAATAACCACTCTAATTTTACGTTCTACTTTTTTCCATGTAACAGTATGAAGCATTTGCATATGTCATCAACTAGTAAGTAGATATGGTGTCGCCACATAAGATATTTTTAATGGATTAGCTACCCTTTTAAAAGGGAAGTTAGGTTTTCTTCTTTAATAAATAGATATTATTTTATAGGTTCTTTATTTGAGGAAATTATAATACAATGATAACCATTCATCAAGTATACATATTTATTCAAGGTGAATTAATACAAGCACACAAAATCTTAGATCCTCAAATTTCTTTTTCAATTAACCAGGAAATCTCAATTTTCTTCTTTTTTTGTAACTCTTAAAAACATTCATTCAATACTTCATGGAGTTTCTAAAATGGTACATGAACTATAAAGGTCATTGCCTTAAGAAATAATGTTTCATGCACTCTAATGATTGAGGCCTCCTTGCTTCTTAAAATATATGTTTGAGGGCCTCCCTGGTGGTGCAACGGGTTAAGTCTCATGCCAGCACTATGAAGCTGTCTGCAGCCACTACAGCACGAGTTCAATCCTCAGCCAGGGAGCAGACCTCTCCTGCCTCACCCGCCGCTCCCCTCAGCAGTTTATTTCAGTCACTACACCTGTTCTGCTCCCCATCACTCTGTCTCTGGTGAATCTTCTCACCTACCACACCTCTGGCCTACACCCCAGTTTTTGTATGCATAAATAAATAAGTCTTAAAAAAAAACCACACAAACAAAGTTGTAAACCAATGAATGAATGAATAAATGCATGCATGAATGAATAAAGAAATTAATACCTGATGTTTAGGAAGAGAAATTGCTTACGTTTCATGCCAAGTGATAAATTTTGAATCCAAATGTGTCATTTCTGTAACCTATCCTTGCCTAGTTCTTTCCTGAAAATCTTTTTTTTTTAAAGATTTATTTATTTGTGCATACAAGGACTGAAGTGCAGGCCAGAGGTGTGGGGTGTGAGAGGATTCACCAGAGACAGAGTGGGGAGCACAGCAGGCAGTTCGACTGAAGTACAATGCTGAGGGGAGCAGTGGGCAAGATAGGAGATGTGTGCTGTGCCATGTGGGAATCTCCTTGGTGGGGGATCAAACTCATGCTGCAGTGGCTGGGGAGAGCTCCACAGGCCGAGATTTAACCCCTTGCACCACCAGAGAGGCCCTCCAAAAATTTTTAAGCATATAATCAAAAAACAAAAATGGGCCTCCCTGGTGGCACAAGGGGTTAAGTCTCAGCATGAGTTCGATCCCTGCTGCTCCCTTCAGCAATGTATTTCAATAGATCTGCCTGTTCTGCTCCCCACTCTGTCTCTGGTGAATCCTGTCACCACCCCCACACCTCTGGCCTACACCCCAGTTCTTGTATGCATAAATAAATAAGTCTTAAAAACAACACAACAACAAAGAAAGGAAAAAAATCCAAAACCTACAAGACAAACATGTTTTCATACTAGTTTCTTCCTCAGGTTTCACCCGATCTATCTTTCTCCTCAAAATTATCAAATGCAGAATCTACCCTTATCACTCTTCTTCCTTATGTATCTGTTGCCTGTTTATTCCCCAATCTAGTGTGATTTTCTCCTTCTAATCAGTCAACTCTACAGTCTTGTTTTAGGCTTTTTTGTAGTTCTTTAAGTAACTCTTCACTTTATCTTCAAAACACTCTCTTCCCACTAACTATGGTTTCCTTATTACTTGTCTCACATACATTTTCTTGATTACAATTCCTTCTTTTATCTCACAAGTCATTTGAATGTTTAGTAGGGGCATGTCACTCCACGTAAGCAACTCATTGGATCAGAAAAGTCTCTTCCCTTTGGCTGTCTGAAGCTTTCCCTCCACTACTGCACTTCAAGGAGGAAGATTCCTGGCACATGGACTAATTTCTAGCTGACCTGTGTAAACTTACTTACTGATATATATGCTTAGCATAGACAGAGGATTTTTCTGAAAACTGTGTGCAATTACACTGCTGTTTGAAATATGCGATTTTATATATACAAATGAAACATGTGTGGAAAAAAGAAGAGTTGTTTCCATGAAAATTAAGATGAATACTTTGGAAAAGTTCTATACTGGCTAGTTGCAGTCAAATTAACTGACAGGAAAAGGAAAAAAAAAAAACACCTTCAAATCTAGACACATTTTACATTGAGTGGCCTTACCATGCATATGTCTTTAAGTTTTTGCACCACTCAGTGAAGATGAAGCTGAATCTAAATGCAGTTCTGTGGCATAGAAGACACAGCTGACCTCTGATATAAACAGATCTATACACAAAGCAAAGGCCTTGGTGCCACATCAAAATAGAATTCAAGGAAAGTACATTTGCTTGTCCCAAGTGTCTATGTGTCACTTTTTTTCTTCCCAACTTTAAGTGACTTCTACTGATTAATCTGTCCCATTTGCCTTGTCTGAGAAGACTCCTGCAGAAATGTCTTGATTGTATCATGAGAGCTTTCTCTGCTTACCTTGCCTTATCCACAGGTGATATAACCTCCAACTGGAACTTCAATTTAGCTGCTAAATAGGTAGCAGATATACTAGCTTTTTGCAGAAGTTGTGTAGCTCGCTCATCATACATTTTCCACCTTCACTTTACTCCCTGTGCTGTGCCTTGCACACAGTGATTACTTTTCTTTTTTTTTTTAAAGATTTATTTATTTATGCATACAAGCTGAGGTGTAGGTCAGAGGTGTGAGGTGGTGAGAGGTTCCACCAGAGACAGAGTGGGGCTCAGAAGAGGCAGATTGACTGAAGTACACTGCTGAGGGGAGCAATGGGAGAGGCAGAAGAGGTCTGCTGCGCCATGTGGGAATCTCCCTGGCTGGGGACTGATCTCGTGCTGCAGCGGCCCTAGATAACTTCATAGTGTTGTGCTCAACCCGTTGCACCACCAGCGAGGCCCAAAGTGATTACTCTTCAAAAATGTTGACGTTTAAAGTGTTATGGAAATATTACTCCGTAAGTTATAACCGAAGAATTAGAGAGTGGGCTAAAATAAGTGTATCACAAGAAAATATCTTTGTTTTGAAGTCATGATTTATCCCTTTCAATCATTGGAGGAAAAAAGCTCTATTGGTAATTATTACTGGAGTTAGCATTTTAAATATGGTATCCAAAGATAACAAAATTTTAAAAATCAGTTGTAGTTTTCCAGAAACACACAGACAAGTTTAGGTAGACAATGAAAAATAACACTGCAGCATTCAGTTTTACTGAAGTTTGGCTTCTCTCTCTGTTGGCTTATTTTCTCTGAGCTAGGCAGGGCAGATAGGATTATCCCTTCCATTTACAAACGAGAGAATTAATGGTCCTAATAGTTAATGATTTACTCTTGACCTTACACATAGTTTGTGACTGTAGGGTAAATGAAGACTGCTCGGGCTTTTGCGCCTCTGGCTTCTGTGGCTATCATTTGTGGCCTTGAATGCAGGAGGTGCTTGGGAGGGGGGGCTTGGGGTACACATGCCTGATGGTGGACACCTGGAGTATGATGTGAGCATGCGTAAGTGGGCACACCTGCGCCTGGAGGCTGAGCATATGTAAGTGCGGCAGAGGCCTGTGTGTTGGAGTACAGCAGAGACCAGCAGCGAGGCCAGAAAGAGTGAAGATTCTCGGAGGGCCTAGGAGGCCTGCAGCCTCCTGGTCCCCCCCCAGCCAACTCGCCCACTCTGCCATACTGCCTGCCTGAACAACAGTGATGTATATGGATTTGTAACCTGGAATTAGCATATTTGAGTTTCATTTTAAGTGATCCTAAGCCGCTTTACAACAGGGCAAGAGAATCAGGAACTAAATAATGAAAAGTCACTGCCTCCCTCCACAACTATTGCTCATCTTCACAATAGGCCTATTGAGATAGTGTGCAACAAATGTTCAGTTCTTTGACTAAGTCTCAAAAATCTTTCTATTAATTAATTTACCCAAATTGCCTTCCTTTGCTTAGTGGTTACTTGAAGAAAAGGAAAGGACAGAAATGGGTGTTTTAAAGATGGATTGCTTTAGATTAGTCTACTTTGTCTTCAAGAAGGAAAGCCCAATATTTATGTATGTGTGTAAGTGGTAGGAAGTGAAGGGAATAGTCAGAGACAAGAATTCTGGGAAGCCAAAGGGGATTGATAGGATGTTGGTATCAGGTGTTGAAGGCTTGAACTAAAGAAGAGAACGAGGAGCACATTAAGTTGACACAAATATTTCCACTTCACAATTTTAATTTGAGCTGAATTTATTAGGTAACTCAATTCTTCTTATCTGTAACTTAAAAGTTTATTCTACTTTATTTTTAAGTAAAGACATTGGTAGTTCCTTTGTTTTGATTTAAAGTGTTCATGGAGACTAGAGCATGAAGTATACAAGAGCAGGTTTATGAAGCGGGTTCTGATTTCCTTTAGGAATCATTCTGAAATTGAACGTTGAGTTACTGACCCAGAACTTAACTTTGAACATATCATAAATATGACCAGCCATGTCTGGAAACAATTAAGACATTACTACAAATATCTATCATATAACATATTAAAATTTAATGTCAATTCTCTAAAATATTAATGGCTAAAACAAGCACATCTTTTATACAAAATAATCCAATATGCAATTTTGGGGTGTGGACATTTAAAATGTTATGGTTCATTTGCTGCTGATCTATTCCATGGTCTCCCTGCTTTCTGGGGTCTCTGTTACTGAGTGACTGAAAGCAGTCAGCTAGTGGAAAAACTAAGAAAATGCAGAAGAGAGATTTGGGAAATTAACTTCACCTATGAGTCTCATATATGTCCCCTTGCTATTCATTCTAACATTCTAAGAAAGTAAACTATTTTCTAAAATTAACATGCTAGTTATTTCATTGCATGCTAGTTACATATCTAACAAATTCAAAATAACTTCTTATGGGAGATTTCTTATGGGTATGCTAGATGGGCCTGCTGTAGAAGTTTGCTAAAGAAATTCCATATGTTAAAGAAGTTCTATTTCATTATTCCAGCTACATATTTTGTGGCAAGTTGGGCCTTCTGAATCATTTCACCCATTTTCAATGTAGTCTATTTTCAAAAGGCATTTATTAATGTTGATAGTGAGGTTTCTCTTTCTGAAAAGCATTTTACAAATAAAGGCTACGGATTTACTTTTCCCTTGCCTCTAACTCCTTAAATAGTTCAGAGCTATAAAGGTGGCAGCTTAGAGACAGACTAAAGCAAAGTTACCAATACACAACTGGGCAAGCTTCAATTTCTTTGTTATGCCCTTAGCCACATGCCTTCTTACTTTGCTAATCTGCTAACAATTACCACCAGGTCATTAGCAAAATCTAGTGAAAAAGGAGTTTCAAAACATGTCTCAAAGAACCCTCAAAATGACAGAAGAGGAGCTTAATGTAGCTTCCCTTACCCCTCAAAACAGGTCAGGTAAAGATGTCAAGCAGTGAGGACTAATTAGGTGATAGCAAATGGATGAAATGGCAGAAAGGCAGAGATTAGGAATGAAGATTCCCAAGAGGAAAAGAAGAGTTGATTTCAGCAGTTTTCACATGAAAAGGTTAATTCTGTGGTTTATTAATACTGAAAGCCCATTTTAAATGTTATTTATTTTTTATCTAGATATAATTGACACTAACCAGGTAAACAACATAATTATTCTACATATATATGTATATATTTATTGAGAAATGATCACCACGATAAGTCTGGTCTGCATCCATCACCACATATAATTACAAATTTTAAAAAAATCATTAATTACTATTTCTTAGGTGTTGATTTCTCTTGCAAATTAAACAAATAATGAATTCTATTTGTAATAAGGAGATTTAATGAAAATACAGATATGGAAATTATTTTAGAATCTAGAACATGAATTTATAGTCATCTATCTTTACAAATTAAACACCAGTATATTCCCTCAACATTGGTTTTCTCGCCTTCTTCTGTTTGGAAAACAAACAAATTGTATTAATATTCACTAAAATTGGAGAGAATTTTAAGGTTACCAATTTAACTTTAGCCTCCTCAGCTATAAGACTTCAAATCTCTTTCTTAGGAATTAAACATTAAATTGGTGAAATAACTCAGGATTTGCAACTTTTAAATAATATATTGTTAAATATATCGTCTATGGAATTATGATTATATAATACTATTTTTAAAATGATAAAGAAACAAAAATAAAATAGAACTAATAACACACCTAGCAAGACCAATATAAAGAGCTCATCTATTATAATCACTACCCAAAGGCAATGTTATGCAAATTCAGTTTCTAGGCCCTGGATAACTTCCTTAATATTGGCCTCTCAAAAGCTCTTATATTGATATTTTCAAGGAACTACCAGCATACTTCACCTTGGAAAAGTAATATTATAAAGATAGTGCCATTAGTGATTTTATGTACTTCTATATACCCTTCTTGAATTTGAAATAATGGATAAGTTCAGGTAATAATTTTTGTTCTCTTTCAAATTTTATGACTAAAATATTGAGTTGTGTTTTATGGCCTACATTTATTATATTTTGTAGAGTCAGCCAGCAGCTTTAGGCAAAGAAAATCTTTGGAGTCTGGAATCAGTTGCAAAGAAATCAGAGGTTCAAAATGAGTGATCATATATTCCAGAAGCGTAAGAATTTTCCAAAGATTCTTAAATACAACTAAATATGGCATACAACAATAATTTTCCAACCTTCTGTACAGTTTCTTTTTGCTTTGTGGTTAGGATAATTTTCTGTTCCAGTGTGGGCCAGACTTGTTGCTATAATATTTCATAATATTTCATTTCCTTCAGAACAGTTTTGGTAGTTTATTTTTCAGGAAGAGCTTGTTTAGCAAATTGTACACTTACAAAGGTAAGGAAATTTTAGTTATGGAGAATTCTTACAAGGTCACAGTAATTATCCAGTTTTAATTTCTAAGAGACTAAATGAAGGAAATTCAAACAGTGGTGGACTTAATAAGTAAGACCATTTGATATACAACAGAAGAAAACTCCAAAACTGCTTTAGATCTTTTCCTTTTTAAATTTTAATGGACCATAATCAATATGTTATTACTTGTTTAAATATAATGAAAACCTAGCTTCTACTAGTGAAAAAGATGGAAAAGGATTCTGATTCTTATCTGAATTGTAATCCTGCTGAACTCCTCCTAACTTTTTCTACTTGATTTAGGGCTTAGAGCTATCATTTACTTAATAAACTTTAGTTTCTTCATTTACCAAAATGAATCCTAAGACTAAACTTGGCTCTGATAAATGAGATAGAGTATTTGTAAGAGCATTTTGAAAAATATTATATAAGCATTTATTAAAAGCACATTTAATTTTCATGGGTATAAATATCACACACTAACTAGGTTGTACATTAGGTTTATTTTATGATTTTTAGCATGCTCTAACTTCAGGGTCCACCTAAAAATATTCTACACCAGGGACTGTCTTTTTGTTGTATTTGACTAAACAGATTTACCCTCATTTTGAGCACTCACTGGCCATTATTAACGATGACTAAATTTTGGTTTGAATATTATAAAAAATATTCAATATGTAATATATTCCACCACACTACAGAGGCATTTGAAAAATGATTTATTTTCTCAGAATTTAGGTCAAGTGCAGACACAAAATGATCATGTGTACTTATTAACCTCAATTTAGCCTCTTAAGTACATAGAAAGAACAAATGCACCATGATTTTCTTTGAAGAGGTCTGTGGTTATTAGGTTTAACTTGTTTTTTACATAGGGAACCTTTGCTGGCCTTACATATGTAAATGAAAAATGTAACTGATGTATTTTTGCCACCAATAAAACAAATGCATAAGGCAAAATAAATGCATACTTATTTCAGCTTGTAAGATTTGTTTTAAAAATTATTGTATTTGCAGCGGTGAGGGGGGATAGGAGGTTGTGGTTAGGCGGGGGTAAGATGAGATCATTTCTTTCCTGTCTGCCAAAGGCAGACTGATTTCCCCAACCCACGCGGACAGTTGAAAAGCAAATCTAGCGTGCTTGAGTCTCCAGACTCGTGTCCTGCCATCTGTGGGCACACACGCAGGCGGGCCAATAAACTACATGGGGAAAGATTCAGTTGGCAAGGCATCTCCGGTGCCACAAATAAGATTTTGTTGACGATGTAACTACCCCTTGTGCCTGCCGCATCTGCCCACTGGATAAGGGAAAAGAAAGGGACCTTGGTAGAGTACGCAGCTGCTGCCATCCACTCTTTCACATACAAGCCTTGTACTACTCTCCCCACGTGCGTCCCGAGCTGGGACACACACACACACACACACACACGCTCTTCACGCCGCAAGACGAGACGGACACACACACACACACACACACACACACACACACACACACGCTCTTCACGCCGCAAGACTAGACGGTCCCGCGCGCACCCCAACCTCTCTGCCCCTAGTTCTCCACCCAACCACACTCCACGTGGGCGCAGCCCCGCGCCGGTCACTCTGCCCCTCGCCAGCCCCAGCAGTGCGAGGGAAGACGCGGCGCTGGGGTCGGAAGGACAAAGCGGGCGTCCAATGGAGCCCCGAACAGCCTCCTCGAAGGGAGGGAGCGGCGGCTCTGACGGGCCCAATGAGCGGGGATCCCGAATGGGACTTCCTCTCGGAATCCCGTTGGCCAGAATAGCGGGGCCGTGGTGACACGTAAGTTGGGTGGGAGGCGGTGGAGGCCGAGGCTGGGGCAGCCCCTTCAGTGACATCCGTCCGTGTCCCCCACCCTGGCGGAGACAGCCGGCCCCCACCCCTCCACCCACCCCGGCGGGCCGCGCGCAGAGGCGCCGCTTGGAACCGGGGTCTCTTTGTTGGGCGCGCACCCCCTGCGCACCCCCTCCTTTTAGTGGCAACAAAGTCACGCAGTGGGAGCAGCCGCGAGGGGGCGGGGAGCGAGTGGGGCGGGACTCCGAGCACCGCCTGGGACAGCCCGGCCAAAAAGTGGGGAAGACGGAGAAGAGGAAGGGGTGTCTGGGGACCGGCGCGAGGACCGCGGGTTCAGAAGTATGCGGAGGGCCCCCTCTCCGGCCGGGGCACGCGCGGGGAGCACGCCTAGCAAAAGTTTGGCGGCGGCGGCCGGGACGGCGTCGATGGCTGCGCGCCCCGCGGCGCGCGGGGGCTGAGCAGGCGCCACTTCCCCTCTGGCCCCGCTTTTGTGTCTCGCGTCTTCTGCTCATGCTGCGTCCGGCCACCTCCTGTGGCGGCCGCTGCTGAGGCGCTCGCTCCGGGAACCCGAGGAAGGAACGGCGGCGGCGGCGGCGGCGGCGGCGGCGGCGGCGGCGGCGGCGGCGGCGGCGGCGGCGGCGGCGGCGGCCACGGCGCAGGGGCCGGGCGGGACTATGGGAAACGGGATGTGCTCCCGAAAGCAGAAGCGAATTTTCCAGACTCTGCTGCTGCTGACGGTGGTGTTCGGCTTTCTCTACGGCGCGATGCTCTACTACGAGCTGCAGACGCAGCTGCGGAAAGCCGAGGCGGTGGCGCTGAAGTACCAGCAGCACCAGGAGTCCCTTTCCGCCCAGTTACAAGGTACGGTTAACGGGACGCGCGCGGCCGGCCGCCAACTTAGCCCCGCGCCTCCCGCCCGGGTGGAAGAGTGGCTCGGGGAGCCGTTGGCACCGCGGTGCCACCCGTGCCCTACCGGGACGACAGAGGCGAGGCCGGCGGGCCGGCCGAGGCCCGGGAATGTCAGGGGAGACGACTTCCCCACTGTCCCGCTTCCTTCCGCGGCGGTTACTTTTGAAATTGGCATCAGCCTGAGTGCGCTGGGCGCAGGGCAGGCGGGTGCAGAGCCCTCTGGCTCCCCACTTGGCGAGGCCCGGCTGCAGTTCCGGGCAGACCGGCGGGAGAACCCCCCACCGCTCTGCTGCCCAACCGGAGTGTCCTGCTTTCCTCATTTCTAGGTTTTTGCTTTACAGTTAGTTGGCTTTGTCAGCTGCCTCAGAAATAGGGCGCTTGGCAGAGGTTTCTCAGCCTGTTTCTTTTTTTTTTCAAGTCGTGGTCTAGCAACCCACACAAATGGCCCGATACAGTTGAACCTAAACCTGTTCGTTCTTAGTTTTTATTTCGGTTAACTTAATAGGGTGACTAGAGGTGCTGATGCGTTGGTAACGCCCACACTAATGCTGTTTCCCAGCCTGCAGGTATTTTTATTTTTTAAGAAAAGATTGTTTGCTTCCTGACTAACTTTTTCTCCCCCTCTCAGAGCTGGGGGGAGGGGAGGGGTGTGTGGGGTGTGTGTGTTTGTGTGACTTAAAATTAGTCTTGAGGAGTCCATGAAGGGAGGCAGCCTTTCACTTTCCCCACACAGCAAACACTGCTTGAGCAAGAGCTGCAGAAACACTTAAAGCTTGTATACTGTTTTAGAATCTGATGTAAATTTCAGAAACATAAATGATAGATAACTGCAAAGTAAGCACCATGTGGTCTTGTTGAGTGCATAGCTAGCCATCCTGTACATATTTTTGAAAGCTTTTACTCGTAATTGTGGTTAGTTTTCAATACTTATGCAGTTCCCTCCCCAACCAAAATAATAATAATAATAATAATAAAGAACAGTTGAGTAGTAAAATGTTGACAGCCTTTGCTGATAATGCAAATATAGCTATTTTATATTACTAGGAAGTGGCAAGCTGGTGGGTATTTGTTTCTGTGTATGTGTATACAAATATAAAACAGATGCCTTTCTGTCACGTCAGCTATTTTGAATGTTTTGTAGTAAAAAGAAAAATTTAAGATGAACGAAAATGATACGTAGCTGATTGCTTGGCCTTATTTACTCTTACTAATTTAGAAGAAAAGGAAGTATTCTTAGCTTACGGAAGCTACATAGCTACAGGAGTGAAAATATGTGAGCTGTGCTTGGTTCAAAGGAAAAACTAGATAGACTTAGGTTCAAGTTATTTTTCCTTAAACTTGTTGAAATTACCCATGGGTTTTGTTGGTATGTGAGTTTGTATGTTTATTTACTCATTTATTTAGAAAGTATCAGCAGCTTCCCTGTAAATTTCACTGTTGTCAGACCAAGGGGGAAAACTGCCACTAGAAGTACAACAGCAGGACTGGAATTTCATACGCAGGGTTCAAAGGGTCATGTATGGTGGATTAAAGGAAGTTGGTGGCTTATCTTATAGTTCAGGAGATTGGTGCCACAGGTGCTATCATGTTCCTCTCCGCACTGCACAGTTACTGACACTCAGGAGAAAGCTGTTTACATTTATTCAATCAACAAATAAAAACAAGTCATCCTAATTGTGGTGAGAAAATGAATTCCACTCACTTCTATCAGCTTTCTCAAGCTTCACTTCTGTTTCTGTGCTTTTTGAAAATCAAAGGAAGTACATAATATTTTACTCATTAGGTCATTTACCTCAACTGCCAGTGAAACAAGTTGACTGAGGGGCTGGTTTATGAATCATGGCCTTTTTTTTTGCAATATTACATTTTGAAAATCATTCTGTTTCTTCTTTCAGTGGCATAAGTGGAGGTGAGGGGCGAGAACCAGTGTTGTACAGACTAACAAAATCCACATTTGCTTTGTAGTAGGAGTTGAAAAATACGTCTTATCTAGTTTGAGTAGTCTTAAAGTCTGTTTCTTAATTTACTTTTTTTTTTTTTGCCATTTCCTCTTGAATTGTGCTGCAACAGTTGCAGTATGATGGTGCATTAGGCACTATTTCTCAAGAAGGCTACTGGCTTTTTTTTTTTTTTAAATGTATTCACAGTTGACTTGTCTTGAATTTAGTTTGGATTTCACATCTGTAGGCCGTTTAATGAAGATTTTTAAATGATATGCAGCTTTTTCCTCCCTTTTTCAAAGGCAAGTGACATTGTACTCAGTAGTACTATGTAGTATCTGCATAGGTGGGGTTTTTACAGGCATTAGCATCTCCATTCTCAAGACTTTTTCAGTCACATGTGATTTAATGACCTGACTTGCATTAGAGAAGAGTTACTTATAAATGGCCCCCCTTTTTTTAAGGTGATATATTTTTTTTAAGTTTACGTAGTTAAGGTTCTGTAATCTGACATGGTTTAAGTGAGCATATTCAGGTCTTCTTCAGTTTAAGAATGGGTGGCACTCCCAAGGTAATTTGGAAAGTAGGTTATGTTAACCCTAAGTGCATTTTGAGGTAGCTTTACCCATAAGGTAAATGAAAGAATAATCAGGATTTTCCGCCCTCCCACCAATGATAGACTCCTGTGGGCCTTCAAGCACCTGGAGTAGGGTGTGGGTGTGCGTGAGTGGACGCACCTGAGCCCAGAGACTGAGCATGTAAAGGCGGTGTCACAGAGGAGAGCAACAAAAGAGGAAGAAGTAGCAGAAGGAGAAGTGGCAGGGAGCAGAGAACAGAGAGCGGCGGCAGAGGACCGTTTAGAGTGCAACAGAGACCAAGAGAGAACTCCTGAGAGAGTGAAGATTCGCAGGGGGCTAGGAGGCCTGCCAGACTGCTGCCCTCCCCCCCACCCCACCCCTGCCCCTTTGCCTGCCCTGTACCTGGTTGCGTCTCTGCAAAATATAATTAAAAACCTATAAAGCCACTGAGGGCTCCAGGACTCCTTCTATGACCTGTCGGGCCAGCTCCATAGAGAACTTACCTCATGTCCTCCTGCTTTGCCAGGTAGCAGCTGCCTTTCATACCTAAATGGACACCAAAGAAAATAGGTAAGCTGGCATATATCTGAGGTCTTTACTCTGGAGAAAGGATTTTCCCTGAAAATTTAAGTTTAAAATCACAGTGTGGTTATTGAATAACCTGATTCTGTATCATATCAGATTAAGAGAGGGTATAACTAGCTGCTAGAGGTAGGCAATGACCTTGTGCAGTGAACTTGGGGAGAGAGTGAAACAATTTATTTTTAAGTAGGTCCCTCATTCCTGAAGCATTGTGTTAAATTACACTGGTCAACAAATTTTCACAAAAGTCATATCACTGAAATAAAATTAGTCATTTCCTATCAAATTGTATGTGTGCAACATGAATATGACAGTCAAATTCCAATGTTGGCTCTAGTTTTTTTTTGTAATCTGCAATAAATTTATGTTTACGTCACGAAATACATGCCAATCACTGATCAACAAATTTTTACAAAAGTCATGTTACTGAAATAAAAGTAGTCATTTCCTATCAATTTGCATGTGCTCAACACAAATGTGACAGTCAAATTCTAATTTTGGCTCTAGTTTTTTTTGTAATCTGCAATAAATGGATGTTTATATCACAAGATGCATGCCAATAGTAATAGGCCTATGGTTAATACCTGTAAAAAACCAAGTCATAGACTAATTCTTAGATTTCTTCGCTTGTCTCTTGTACCGCTGTTCAGGAGCATCTCTGGGGAGTGTGCAGCAGTAGTCAGCCAGCATTGTAGTGGACCATTTTCCCTGGTATCATTGTTCCATTGATGTGATATCTTGATGAAAACGTTCACCATGTTCATCACTAACCATACCATAGTTTACAGGGAAGAAATCCAGATGGGAATGAAGGAAGTGGATCTTTAGAGACATATTGCAGCCAAGTTTCTGATACTACTTCAGCATGTCTTCTACTAGTTCGTTGTAGTTTTCTGCCCGAACATTCCCAAGAAAGTTTGTAGACACTAGGCGAAAAGCATTCCATGTTTATTTTGCATTACTCTGCAGCACGTTGATGAACTAACTGGTTATCTCAATGCAGACAGAATGTTTGGGTAGACATTTCTCGACTTCTTTTCCTTCGTTATTCCTCTGGAAAGAGGAGAGCCAAGCAGAAGTTAACAGTCTTTTATGTGGTGCTTGGCTCTCTCCACACCATGCGGACTGCAAATGGCATTGATGGTCTTTTGCCATTTAACCACTGTGAAAGCTGTGTTGTACATGTAGCATAGCATATATGCGGGGCCCAGGGCTTGTCTTGGTCACCAACCTTGCATCCGAAGTAAAGATAATAAGCCCTCTTCACTTGAAAAGTGATACTTTTCTTCTAGTTGGCAAATGTCACTTCCCCACAAATAGAGGAGAAATTGTCCACGCTATTAATGCACTTTCGAGGCATTACTGTTCCGTATTGTGCCTAAATGGATAAAATAATAACAGTTCTATGGAACAGTAGCTTAAACTGTCTTGCACAAAGTCTGAAATATTTTCAATGCTCAACCTTTCTGACAGGGTTTTATATAGTTCACTGCTGACGTCAGCTTACTACAGCAGCCACCTGGCAGTAGTATTGCATTTTATCAGAAAATGATGCAATCAACTGTGGATGATGTGTGCATGATGGTATTATGTAAGGCGATGCAATATTACATCATTCTAGGCTGATTTAGGATGTTGTTGCACTCCTACTGGATAAATTTACACGGTGAAACATATGAAATGAATTATATGAAATATCTTCAAATCGAGAGCTAATAAAAAATTTTCAGGGTTATATTCATGTTCAGCACACCAAGATATTACAGATTAGGACCTTTTTAAGTCAGTTATGATCTCACTGTTGAACAGTGTTATTGTAGTGCTCTTGGTCTTCCAGCAATGACTAGAAACCTTCAAGGAAAGGTTTATATAATGTTTTCAATGCTGCTGTCAAGATAATTTTTTTTTTTTAACCACTATTCAACATTAAAAAAAGTTTGGTGCTTTAAGGTAGTTGTTCTTTGTATTGCCTTTCCCTTAAACAAAGGACACCCAGCAAGCTTGAGCATTAACACATCCTGTGTTGTAACTGCTTGCTTCTTTGTTTTCAACCGACTATAAATCTGCTTTGGGACATTTTTTTCCTTCAGCTCAGGGCAACACTTTTTAAAATCATTCATCTCCAGTGTCTGGTGCCTGGCATAGTGTAGAGACTTAATAAGTAGTAGATTTATGCCTCTAAAATGGGGTTTTCTTTCTTTATGAATGTGTTCATGTAATTTCGTGGCTCATGAAATATAGTGGATATGAGGACTGAGGAGTCAGAGCACTTGGATATGATTGCTTGTTACTTTGTTACCTGCTGTGTGACCTTGGGCAAGTAATTCAACTTCTCTGTGACAACTTTTCCTTGTATATAATAACCAGGTTAATTGTGCTTTTGAATAAGTTATCAAGAGGCAAATAGCCTGTATTTTTGACTAGTGGGGAACTTACAACAGACTGGTTCATAGACCTTGGCCCGTGAGCGATACAAGGTTGCCGTACTTATCTTCAAGCATAAAATTAGAAGTTACAGCTATCAATTAGATATTGCCTATTAAATGGACATTTCACAAAGAAAGTCTTGCAGTAAAGGTGATATTTTCCAAGATTTTTGTTTAATTCTGTTTCTTTAAAAAAATGGAGTGGACATAAATATTCTCTACATTCAGTATTTTTAAAAACTGTCTTAAAATCTATTCCCAGAATTAAAGATTAAAAAACTTCCAGATACCTTTTGAAAATGAAACTCAGTTAATGTTTATGACTTACACAAATATGTATGATTCCATTCACTGCCTTTAGTCTCCCCTGTAAATTGGGACATGTCAGTATTTGACCATGTGAGAGAATTGCTCATTATCTGTAAGCATTTTAAGGACTTACTAGATTTCAAGACTTACCTTGACTTTTTTTTTTAATCCTCTCCTGCCTTGTGAGGCAAAGTTTTTTTTTTTTTTTTTTAATAAAGTTGGGGCAGTAGATCAGGTTTCAGTGACTCAAGAATTTAGTGGATTGGAGTTGGGGAAGCAAAAAATATAGCTGGAATGGACCAAAAAGCAAAGAATTTGAGAGACACTGGAAGACAGGACGAAGAGAAAAGGGGACTAATTCCAGTTTGTAAATTTTCAAGCTTTGAGAAATATTCTTGCTTATGTCCTAAAAAGGAAAAGAGAGAGAGAGAGAGAGAGAGAGAGAGAGAGAGAGAGAGAGAGAGAGAGAGAGAAAAGAAAGGAAAAGAAGAAACGGGGCTTGTGAAGGGAGAGTGGGTTGGCAGCAGATGCCCTTCAAGTACAACTCTAGTGTTTACCAGGAGAGTGACCTTGAACAGGCAAGTAACCTCTCTGAACTTCAATTTCTTCATTTTTTACTTAGGGGTAACAATGCCTGTTTTTCACACTTGTATGGATTGGAAATACTGTATTTCAGGTGACTAACACAATGCTGGAGCTCATTATCACTACATTTACTAGGAGAGCCGACTGCTGTTGCAGGACTAGGGGTGGGCTCCTTTTTATTTGCCCAGCATTTGCTGCATCTAGTAAGTAATAATGTTATTAGTTGTAGTCTAAATATGATTCTTTTTGTATCTATGTGCTCAACTTGGCCAAGACTTTTACTGATTTAAGACACTCTCTTTTCTACCATATTGACCCCCTCCTTTTTCAATTTTTTTTTGTAAAAAAGAGAATTGAAAACTGTTTACATGGTAGCAACTGTGAGGAGTTGCCATTTTTCATTTTGACAACTAAAGGTACTTTTATCATTGAGGAAAAAATGTTTTTGCTATATTTGCTAGTGAAGTTTGTGGGTTTTTTTAATAATTTGTTTGAAAGTGGAAATTATATACATACATACATGTGTATGTATATATATATAACATTATTAAAAAACAAAATTCAAGACACTTTTTGAAGTCAGTTTGTTTCAATTGAACTTTAAAAATTAAGAAATTAAATTATGTTAAATATGTACCATTTACTGAGTGTTCACTGTGTTCAGAGGTTGGACTGAGCATGGTACATGCATGTTCTTATTTAACAGGGACAGAACTTTTTTTTTTTTTTTAAGATTTATTTATACAAGCTGGGGTACAGGCCAGAGGTGTGGGGCGGCGAGAGGGTTCACCAGAGTCAGAGTGGGGAGCAGAACAGGCAGATCAGAAATACACTGCTGAGGGGAGCAGCGGGCGAGGCAGGAGAGGTCTGCCGCACCATGTGGGATTCTCCCGGGCTTGGCGTTGAACCCGCATCGCATGCTGCCGACAGCTCCACAGAGCAGCGCTCAACCGCTGCGCCACCAGGGAGGCCCAGGGACAGAACTTTAATGTGAATTCTGAGGCTCAGAGAGGTTAATTCGCTTGTCAGCATCAAGATCAACTCAGATGACACTGAGCTTAGAAGACTAATGTGACTTCCTAGCCTGTGTTATTTCCACGGTACTTTATTGCTCTCAGAGTTATTTTAGTGTCCTTCATGACAGTCTTAATGGTTTTGAGAAAGTAGGTTAGGTGGGTTGTATGAGGATTCAAGATAACATTTAGGTCCTAAGTAATTGGTATGACTATTTATTGCAACATTTCCATTGCAGGACATAATTAGGAAAAATAACTTTGGCTGATACTGGAGTTGATTTTAGGTGATATAGAGATATTGCATAAAAGGACATCGTATTACATAATACAAATATGTGCATTTTGAATTTTCTTTCAGTGTTTTCTTGACAAGTCAAAGAGAAACTCTCAGGTTGAAGCTAGAATTTCTTTCCTAGATATAGTTGTTCATTTGTTTTTCTCAGAGGTAGCAGACTTCAGTTAGCCATCAACCTGATAGCTAGAATTTAATGATTGTTTTGTTATCTTATTGTATTTAATTTTTAGAATTACCATCCATTATTGCCCTGTATCAGGTTTTTTGTTTATCAGGTGAAGTTTCCTTTCCAGAAGCTTTTTTTAGAGAAAAAAGTGATTATATGGCATTCCACAGTACTTTAAGAGGTTTTGCATGTGTATGTAAGAATTTGTGTGCAGTGCATATATGTCTCAAGTCTAAGGAGGTATTATATGATCACATTTGATACACACCCCAAATTTTACACTTAAGCAAACAATTCCAAGTGGATGAATCACTTACCTTGTGTCTCCAGCTCGGCACAGAGCCACAGAGCCTGACTTGCCTAAGGTGTAACATTCTTCCTCTGCACTCTGCTGTCTCTGGATACCAGCAGCAAACTCTTCTCTGTTTCTGCAGAAATGGGTGCTACTATTTTTAAATAATGCTGCATATTTCTGAATGACATTTTGGGCTCTTTGTTTTTATTGGCCTGTGAGTGTTTATCTGAAGGACATGACAGTCGTTGTCCTTTACTAATAAGCCTCACTAATAGGCTCATAGCCTGAAGGGACTTGAGCTTGAAATAAATTGTTCTTTGTAATAGCATGACATATTAAAAAATAGTGCTTTAACTATTTTTCATATATAAAATGTTACAATCTGATAGTGAATAGAAAGTTGCAGATGCACCAGCATTGTGAAGGATAGAGCGTTATAAAACATTTGAATGACACTACTTTCCTTTGAGAAGAAGTGAATTTAAGAAATAATCATTTTAGGAGAGTCAAACATTCCATGTCCCATCTCATTTGAAACCCCTTCTTTAAGTGGCATTTTTGTTACAAACAAACAAACCAAAAAAAAAAAAACAAAAAACAAAAAAACAAAAAAACCCCTGCAAATCAAGAATTTAAGAGCACTTTAATATCTCTTGCATGCTTTTGACAATTGCTATGGTGCTATAAAATAAATACTCCAAATATAGATTTAGATTATTTAATTTGGTTATGTAGAACAGCTTATAAAGTTTTACATTTTTTAGATTTGGCATTATAAATTATAATACTCATTGAGTCAATATTTCAACCTGTTAACTACTTAGGAGGCATTTTTATTTTTCTGATTATTTTTTTAAATTGCAGTAATATTGGTTTACAACACTGTACATGAGTTGGAAGTAAAGGGTCTCACGCCTTCAGATATATGTTACCACCCCCACCACAGAGCACCCATAACCACCCTCTACCATAGTCCAGTGGGCCCAGTTCCCCCGCCTTTGCTGGCCACTCATCAACATATCCCCTCTGGTTGCCTCAGTTCTACAATCAGATATGTGGGGTTTGATTTGGTTTAGTTTTGTCTGTTCCTCTGTTTTATTTCTTTATATTCCACACATGAGTGAAATCATAATAGTATTTATCTTAGTATAATCCCCTCCGGTTTCGTCCATGTTGCTTTAAATAGCAAGACTTCATTTATTTATACAGGTGACTAGTATTCCATTGTGTGTATATATATCATCTTCTTTATGCAATCGTCTGTCTTTGGGCAGTTAGGTTGTTTTCATAACTTGGCTGTTGTACACAATGCTGCAATGAATGTAAGATTACATATATTCTTTCAAATTATTGTCTTTGCCTTTTCTAGGTAGATACCTAGGAGTGGAATTACTGGATCGTATAGTAAATCTATTTTTCATATTTGAGAAATCTTCATACAGTTTTCCACAGGGGCTGGACCAGTCTACATTGCAACCGAGAGGTTACAAGTGTTCCTTTTCTCTGTACCTTTGCCAACATTTGTGTCTGAGCTTTTAGATATGGTCCTTTCCAGAGAGGTGAGATTGGATTAGATTACATTGTGGTTTGAACTGTATTTCTCTGATCACAAATGATGAGTACTTTTTTCATGTGCCTTTTGGCCATCTGTAGGTCTTCTTTAGAGAAATGTTGATTTTAGCCCTCCTGCCCATTTTTTTGATTGGCTCATTTGATGCTGTAAAACATCAAACCTTTACTGATGTTAAACATCACTTTAAAAAAATTATTTATTTATGCATACAAGAGCTGGGGTGTAGGCCAGAGGTGTGTGTGTGGGGGTGAGGGGGGGTTGAGAGGATTCACGAGAGACAGAGTGGGGAGCAGAACAGGTGGATTGACTGAAATACACTGCTGAGGGTAGCAGTTGGTGAGAAAGGAGAGGTCTACTGCACCATGTGGGTTAGCTTCCTGGCTGGGGATCAAACTCGTGCTGCAGTGGCTGCTGATAGCTTCATAGTGCTGAGGCTTAACCCCCTTACACCCCCAGGCAGGCCCCCTTAAACATCACTTTTATAAGAAGGAGAAAAATAATTTCTTTTTATTGTATAAGTGAACATCAGTTCAAAATCCAGATATTTAAATTTGATGTGGATGTGGCTTTATGCTTCTTGGTGATAGCTCCTTGAGTATAGCATTTCAAGAATGACTGCTTTTCTTCTGTAGCACTATGAAACAAGAGTCGGGATATCTAAGTTTTAACACAGCTGGCATGTAACAGTGGGGCAGGCATGAGATACTTATCGGTTCTTGTCCAAAAAGTAGAAAATAGTAAAAAAAATATAAGAGTTACTGATCCGTAGTAATTCTGAAATTAAGTTAGACAAATGTTCCTTATGTAGTTTTCCAGGCCTGGGAGTATTTATCCTTATCTCACTTCTCCTCCCCTTGGGTTATTGTTTTCACTTTCTGAGTCATCCTTCCTTTTTCATGAAAGTTATGATGTCTTTGAAGTGAGTTTTCTCAGTCTGCTTCCTGCCAGTAGAATTTTGGGATTCTGTGCCTGGCTGGCTTTTCTTCATTTAGTACTGTCTCTGTCATTTCAACGCAAACTAGATATGCTTTCCTTGTTAAAATCCTCTTTAAACTTTTGTGGGTCTCTTGTGAACATATTGGGGTTTACTCTGTTAGATAAAAACCACATTCATAGATTTTTTGGTAGATGAATTCTTCTCTACTTGCCTTCTATTGAGATAAGAGGGGAGACAGGGCTCTTAAATTTCCCAAAGGTCTGTTGAGAGCACCTGTAAGTCATACTCTTAACTCTTAGGAGGTTCTAAGTTCTGGTCGATTAATACTTTAATACACTACATTTCCCAGTTCTTATTACCAAAAGGATTTAAGAAGCCAAACTCTGCCTTATCTTTAGATCATATTTTTTCTTACAATTCACAGGAAATGATCTTTGCTTGGAAGTTTTTGTTTTTATTTTAGCAATTTTTGCTATCCAGAGAGACTGAGATTTTTCAAACCATTCCTACTTTTTGTTAAGTAGTCCTTCCCCTCAATTTATCTTTCTTCTCCCAGTATATTATCAACAGCAAGAAAAAGGCAGGCAGTGTCGTCAACACTTTGCCAGGAATTATCCTTAGCTGAATCCCCAGTTGGCACATTTTTCAGTTTATTTAACTGCAAGTGATTTACAGGTGTGTTATTACTAAGTGTGGGTATTTTTAAACCTTCTGGAACTAAATAATTCTTAATTGTCAATAAAAATTTTGCTCAAGTTGTGCCCTTCAAGTAAATCTTTTCAAAGTCCAAAATTCTGTGAACCATGTGTTCAAGACACTGATAGGTTCACTCAAACTACTAAAGGCCCACTACACAGTTACAAAGCTGCTCCCCCCTTCCAAAATCTGCATTAGTTATCTTGATGGAAATTATCCCCAGACTTAGTTGGCTTAAGACAACAAACATTTTATAGTTTCTGTGGGAAGAGAATCTTGACTGAGGTGGGTGGGTCTCTCAAGATCTCTCATGAGATTATAGTCAAGATGCTGACTGAGATTTTTAGTCATGTCAATGTTCAAAAGGGAAGAATCTCCTTCAAATTTCCTGATGCAGTGTTGGCAGGGTGTTTCCATAGGACAAAGTTTCAATGTGGAGTTTACAAATAATAGCTCACTTCTCTTAGGGTAAGAGATCCTAGAGCAGCATGTGCAGGAAGCCAAGGTGAAAGTATTTTAGTGACTTCATCTTGAGATCACTTCTGCCATGTATTTTCTTTAAGATTGAAGCACTAAGTTCAGCCAGCACTCAGGGTGGAGTTTATTAGGGCTTGAATACTGGAAGGGACAGAGGCAGGGATTTCATGGGCCATCTTAGCTGCCTTTCACAAGGTGAGACTGTTGTTACTGCCGCAATATCAGCATCACCAAAATCATTATAAATTAATACTTAATGAGCACTTTTTAGTACCAGGCCCTATTCTACATTATTTTCTTGGATTATCCAACATAATTTTATAAAATTGCTTTACTGTATTTTTAAAATGTAATTTCCATTAAATAGGAAGTGTATTAAGAAGTGTCATATGAAATCATGGCACTTCAGAGGGAAATTAGATAGTTGTTTAAATTATCTGCCAAGAAGAATTAAAATTAAAAGAGAATTCCAGGTAACTGATGTAGAAACCCAACTAGTAGACTACAAACAGAAATAACAAAATGGATATCATTGTATCTTGGGGAGTTTCAAAATCTGTTGACAGTATGTGGAAATTTCCTACTCCCACAAATTTTTCATTAAGTATGTAGAAATGCAGTGCAGTGTATTTTTTCACAGTATTTTCACTTGATTCCTAACATTCCTTCTTAATTGATAGACTACTCGTCCATGGTGAATACCTGTTATTTGATAGACAAAAGATGATTATTTCGTGATTTTACTGGTCTTATAAAGGATATTACCTTTGATCTAAAGAAAGAACATGGTAGTTTCAATTTGGCATGGTAATTTAAATTTGCTGTTTCTTCTCTTCTTGTTTAAAACGTTGTAAATTATGAATGTTCTTTTGTGATATCAATACAATAATAAAAAAATTGAACATGAGAGTATTGCCAAAGTCATAAAATATTTTCTGAAGATTTATAATTCCAAATTCATAGTATGACCTCATTCTTCTAAACATATTTAAGTAATTAGAAATACATGAGATAAGTATTTTAATTTCCATTTGGCTACCACTGTATTTTCCTAAACATATTTCTGTTAGAAACTAGAGAGGGTAATGGATGGAGATATTTTGCCAAAATGTGTTTGAGATGATTCAAGATTTAAGAAACAGGGCCTCCCTGGTGGCGCAGTGGTTGAGCACTGCGCTGTGGAGCTGTCAGCAGCTCACGATGCGGGTTCGATGCCCAGCCGGGGAGAATCCCACATGGTGCGGCAGATCTCTCCTGCCTCGCCCGCTGCTCCCCTCAGCAGTGTATTTCTGATCTGCCTGTTCTGCTCCCCACTCTGTCTCTGGTGAACCCTCTTGCCGCCCCACGCCTCTGGCCTGTACCCCAGCTTTTATAAATAAATAAATCTTTTTAAAAAAAAGATTTAAGAAACATTTTACTGTTGTCCATGAGAACTATTTCTTGAATTTCTGTAGAGCTGATGATTCTCTTTCTGCCCTAATGCTTTCTGTGTGGGTGCCAGTTTGCTGCCCTGATATTCACAATCATTACAGGTTGCTGTGGACTTCTTTTGGTAATATTTATGACATATGTCCGATCTCTGTTCTCTGTTCCAGAAATCAAAATGGAATAATTTTGTTCTACAATATAGTGCAAGTAGGAGCCGTGTGATTCTTTAGGACAATTACACGTTAAGTCTGTTTTTTGTTTGTTTGTTTGTTTTTGTTTTTTTTCCTCATTCACCTGTTGCTCCCTGGGTTGATTAGGGTCTACTAAGCTAAAAGATGCTGTTGAAACTGTCCAATGATGCAATAGTTACTGGTGTTTGTGAGTGAGTGTGAAACCCTTATTTAGATCCTAAGATATCTTTATCTAGGGTTCCCAGGGAATGCTGAGCCTTCAAAGAAAAACTGCTTTGTTTTTATTGCTGACCTCTGGCTGTTCGCAAAATTGCCTCCTACCCAGCAACAACTCATTTCTAAGATCACATTTGGTATTTTGTCTGTGACCTTCTTATCCTTATGGGTGGTATTTTCAATTTGAGTTCTACAGGGGATCCATGAACTTTATGAAAATATATGTCGATTTTATTTATGTATTTTTTTTCCAAGCAGAAACCATAGCTTTAACCAGATCTGCAAAGTATCAGTGACATGAAAAAGTTAAGAACCACACCTTAGGGCAAATTCTTCCTCTGGAGGTATTTCCAAGACTATCTTGGAATTTGACCTCTCCTGGTCCCACTCCATGAACCCTTTAGAGATCCTGTACTTCAATACAGAAACAACCAATGTTAATGCGCACACACACACACACACACACACACACACACACACAATTTATTCAAGTTAAAAAAAATAAAATAAACCGAGGTTGTAAAGGTGTATTCATAGTTAGTGTTCACTGTTATTCCCCTAAAACCCTAGCATACCCCAACCACTCTCAAATTAAAAAAGACTCTTAATTAAGGTCTTAAATGGCTTTTTAACAAGTTGCATTCCTAGAATCCATTTGTAAGTGCTTAGTAAATAACAGGAAAAAAAAACAACACCTTGAAATCATAATAAATTTATACTTCTCAAACTGGTTTATATTCATATCATTTGGCACTGGAAACAACCCTATGATGTAGAGTGAAGCAGCATGTTAAATTATAATAATTTTAAATTTGGGCAATCAGAAATCACAAAGCAAGATAGTAACACATTTGGGACTGTTACTCTAGTTGCTTGAATCCTAACTCAGGACTTTTACTCAGTTAGGTTCCTTTACTCTGGAACTAAAATGAGCTTTCACTAGTATTCACAAAATAGGATTTCTTGCCTGTGAGGGGGTGGGGGTTGGGGAGTACATGAAACACTTAAGTTTTTCAGATCTTGTCAAACAGTGAAGAATATGGCTAGGTAGTGACTTACCCAGACTTTGAAAACAGGTCTTGGCATCTATCTACAACCCCCATCTCTTCCCATCTCTGTCCATGGAAGGTACTTATTGATGGAAGGACTTACTCCAAAAACTAGTTCCTGCTTCATCTTTACAAATCTCTACTGTCAATGGCATGTTTATATTGCTCCTTGTGTGCTCTCCCTTGTCCTGGAGGACCAAGGATCCATAGGGATGGGCCCCAGGGGCCTACTGTGAAGAACTCATTTTCACCAGCCTTTCCATCTATCTTGGAAAAAATTAGGGTCTTGAGCTGTCCCTTCTAGATGATTCTTTTTCATACTTCTCAACATCCTGGGGTGTAGACAGGGCTTAAGCTCATGATGAGGTTCTGCTAACATTTACCACAGGCATTTATCCCCTCCTGATAGCATCTGGAACTTCACCTTAACATCTTAGGAGGGCTTTGCCCACTACTCAGCTGATTTTCCAGCTGCACCTTATAGTTTCTGAATGTGGAAGTCAAGTCATTCCTAAACAAATCACAGATGAGTGGAGCAGAAAAGACTGTGGCACCCGGTTGCAAAGATCAGCATGTGGATATGTCTTGTTTGGCTCACAGAGTGCTCCAAAAAAACTTCAAGATAGTTGCCTGCATGGAAGAAGAAAGATATTTTATGTGAACATCTGAATTTCCAGTTTTGAAGAGTAAGAAGTTCTCACCACACTGGGCTACATTCCTGTGTGATGAAAGATCTGGTGAAGGGGTTAGGATTGGGTGGTAGTGGACTTCAGTTGATCAGAATTTCTGTTTGAGAATCCTTTATCTCAAATAACTTCTTTAGTTAGTGAAGAAAGTAAGCCTCAGAGAGACTCAATGACTTGATATCTGTACTGTCCCCACTAGCCATGTGGGGCCAAAAGCACCTAAAATGCAGCTAATGTCAGTGAAAAGCTGAATTTCAAATTTTAACTTATTTAAATCTAAAGGTTAAAACAAAAGCATTATGAAACATTTTTCTTATTTTTTTTTGTTAAAATGAAGCAGTATTGCATTATAGATTGCATTGTATAGGTTTCAGATATCCATTTTTGAAAATCGACATATGTATATAATTAAACACAACTTCATTGTTTTGCTGGTACCACAGCCCAGTGAACTGTTGTGTCATGTTACATACCATTGGTGTATCAGAGTGCAGATAAACTTCCTGCTTTTTAAAGTATGCCTATTGAAAATCTTAAAATTCAAACTGTGGTTCACAGTATGATTCTTTTGAACAAGGTGTGACCTCTGTCAAGAGCTCAACAGCTCACAGATTGTTGGAGGCAGGTCTTGCACATATCCACAGTTCTAGTCATATTCCCATTTTATTACTGAAGTGTTGCCCACCTTTCTTCTAGTTTGCAAAGCCTTTTTGTTATAATCTCACAAACTCCAATAGGAATTTGTTATTCCTAATTTTTAAAGTACATGATACAGAAAAAATTTTATATCCAAGAAAATTTAGTTCTATGCATTATCAGAATTTATAAGCAAAAACTAATTTGAAAAACAATGAAATTAATATTTGTGATGCTTACTTTTAAATTTTTTCTCACTTTAAGTGATACCTATCATTTACTTTTCTTTGAATTATTTTTGATGCAATTTCTAACGTTAAAATACCATTGTGATTGATTTTGGTGCAAATGTATTAATCAAACAGTTTAAAATTACATATTATCTTTAAAACTAGATGAAATTTCTTTAGACCCAATATATTAAACTCCTATATTTTATACCTTAAAAAAACCAACTGCTTCATTTTTAAAGATTTTGTTTTATGTATGTAAAAAGGAATTAAACACTTCACAAATAAAACATTGGGCATATGAGTAGTCCAATCAGTTCTAACATTGAATATTTTTTATGTTTTAGTTATTGAACTATGAATTGTAACAGATGCACGAGTGCACACATTGTAAGCATACAGTATGATGAATTTCACAAGCACATCTCTATGATTTGTAACCATAACAATAACCAACACAGTACTAGCACATCAGAAGTTTCCTTGAGCCTCATTTAGTCATGAACATTCCCCAACCCCAAAGGAAACTCATAAACCATGGATTAAATTGGCTACTTTTTAAATGAATCAAGTAATAATATATGTTCTGTGTCTCACTGTTACATATAGTTATAGATTATTCATTTCTATTAGTATGCCACAATTTATATTTCTACTGTAGATGGACATTTGGGCAGTATCAGTTCCTGCTATGAATGCTCTAGTTCTTTGACCTTTTTTTTTAAGAATTAGCAGTTTCATGATGTGCTTGGTGACTATTCTGAGTGAGATAATGAAGCTTCATAACTATTTGAGTCCCTGCAAAATTGTTTTTTATTATTGCTCCTTTACTAGTTCTAATATTATCCTTATACAAACTGTATGTTAGCACTGCTCTACTACCAGTGCAAATTTTAAAATATGTCCAAAAGTAAGAACAACTAAAACCTAATGTTCAGAACACAAGCACTAGTATCATTGGTTCAGCCAAAGTTAAGCCCGAGGGACTGTCCGGATATGAGCTGGCTTATCTCTTCTCTATTAGCCATCATTCGTGTTCATTGGTTTATTTTTTTTTTCCACTTGTATTGTGTAAAGGGCTCATTCTGAAAGCACTTAATTTATTTAAAAAGCAGAATTACAACAGGCCCAATTACTGCCTTTTGCTAAATTAATTTCCTGAAGCACATTTATAATTCCCCTGGTTTGGAAATACTCCCTTTCATTGAAAGTCTCCGAAGTGTAACTGAGCATTCAGTGGGAGTGTTATGAAGTAAAATCTAATGGCGAGTGGTTGCACTCAACTTCAAATTCCTCTTCAATTAACATTTTGTGGTTTTTAAAGTCTGAGGTGCTAGATTAAGTCAACAATAATGAATTAGCTGTAGTGACTAGTGCTGAACAGTTTAACACAGTAAACTTTCACAGTACAGGTTTGTTTTATTGTATTGAAATGGTAGGAAGTTAATGATGTTCTTGGAATTGTCTATGAAAATCTCATTACTTTTGAAATGTGATAATCAAACTTGTGTTAGTTTAGTTTTGTCTTCATATAAATTATGATAGAAAAAAGTTGTCTAATAAAGTATTTGTCTAAACAAAAATCAGCCCCACTTTAAAAAACAGATTTCTTTGTTACTTAGGAACATAAAAATAAAACACAAAGAATTAGCAGATGATTTCTATTGGTGATTCAGGCAGGCCCAGAAAGTATTAATATTCAGAAGCAATAAAATTGCACTTCCTGAGATCTTCTTTAATTCAAGATTTTTACTAATTCATAGTGGCTCCCCCTCCCAATGCTAGTTAATTCACACCTGTGAGATATTGATGAGACATTACTCAAATGGCTAACAAAACAAAACAAATCAACAACAACAGCAGCAACAAACCCAGACGAGTGTTTCTAGAGTATACCAGATATTTAGGGAGGTGCTTTCTTTTCAGCTCACTTGGAGAACTGCTTGGTAAATTGTATAAACATCTGAAGTTACAAAACTATAAATTGGGTTTCTTAAAATACAGTTTCGTTATATATATTATATAACATAGTATAGTACATATCATTATATTTAGCAGTTAATTTCTGAAAATTGGACTTAAACTATAAAATTCTTAAATTCATTATTTAAAAATTCTTCTGTTCCTGTTTTCTGAAACAAATTAGCCAAAGAAAATTACTATTATTTTAGGATAGTTAAATAAAGAAGTTACAGTTTGATATAACCAACGTTATATCAGTATCTGTATAAAGATACTATATTAGTTTTTGTTTTGTGACAATTTCAAAATCTCAGTGATCACATTTATGTTCATAGATCTGCAGTCATAGGTCTGCAGTTTGGCTGTGGTTTGGCTATTACTGACTGGACTTGGCTGGAGGTAACTTGCTGGGACAATAGGTTTTGGGTCAGTTTTAGGCATACTGTGAATGCCTCCTTTCTATGCCCTGTGCCGCAAGGGTTTGCTGTCTACCTGGGCTAACTGGGGTTGCCATGTTGAGGGTGGATCACAGAGCATCAGGGGCGAGTGTTAACAAGCAGTGTCTTGTGAAGCCTTTACTTGAAACTGGCTTGCTGTCATTTCTATCCACATTCCATTTTCTAAACAAATTACATAATCAATCCCAACTTTAATGGACTGGGTTTGGGAAGAATTTTCTACCTACAACAGTAATGATTACCAGGAAGGTGGCCTGTGTGCATGTATAATTCCAACATTAAGGGTTGAAGTATTTGAAACCATGATCAGATCTCCCAATCAAATTCAAAATTGGTACAGTGTGAGATCAAGGAAATCTCCTTTTATGTAAAAACTCATTTTATAGTAACTTGATATAGATTTTCAAAAGAGGTTAACATTAGTGAACATAATTTTAGTCATATTTGTATTATTTCTCAGCAAAGGGTATGAGTTTATAATGAACAAAAAGCAATAAAGTATATGTTCTTTATTGAAAAAGCTTCTTGGCCTGAAGTAACTGCTGTCCACAGGCTTTCTTAGGAGATATAATATTAATTATACATGTTTTGCCATCAAGAGATATAATATAAATGAAGTTTCTATTGGATTTTTATGACTCTGCTCTGTGTCAGAGTTGGTAAGACTTCTCTATCAAAGTATTTAGCCCTTAATATACTGATTTTACCAGAAAAAGCAGATAGGAGAAAACATATAATTCATTTTTATGTAGTAACTTATATGGATAAAAGGAACTTAAAACAGATCACAGACCCATGAATAAACTTGGGCATTTTGAAATTTGCAGCTTTCTTGAAAACATTTGTAATGCTTTGCTTTTTTAAAACAGTGTTGCTTATTCACTTTGATTATTTTATGAAAAAAATTAAAAATTATATCATTAGTATTTACTTGAAGGTTTTATCACCTACTATAGCAAGTATATGTGTTTATACCCAAGAAATTCAGGAAATATTGAAAATTCATAGAGGCCGATGCCCTGTCTTATCTTTATCATAAGTCTTACTGTTTTTTAAAATGATTCATTTATATTTTTTACATTTTTAAAAATTATCTTTGGTTAATAATATGAAATGCATTTTGGGAGTACAGCTTTACATCTTGATATATGCGTATAACTCTCAACCCACCATCAAAGCTCACTATTATACTGGCCTCTTCTACCCTTTCTATCTCCTTCCCCATTCCTTCTGGCTACCACCATATGTTTGACAGAGTCTGAGTTGTTTTTATTGCGATTTGTTAGTTCATTTTCTTTATTTATGTTTCACTTATGAGAGAAATCATTCGGTAATTGTCATTCACTTTTTGACTTACTTCCCCTTAACATAATCACTTCAAGTTCTATCCGTATTGTTGCTAAAGGAAAGATTTCATCTTTTTTAATAGCTGAGTAATATTCCATTGAGTGTATATACCACATCTTTATTCAGTGTCTGTCTGTGGACAATTAGGTTGTTTTCATGTCTTGCATGCTATGAATAATGCTGTTATGGATGGTGAGAGGGATAGGGGAGTACATGTATCATTTTGAATTGGTAGTATCACATAGATCATATAGTATTTCTTTTTTTTTTTTTAAGATTTATTTATTTATACATACAAGCTGGGGTACAGGCCAGAGGTGTGGGGCGGCAAGAGGGCTCACCAGAGACAGAGTGGGGAGCAGAACAGGCAGATCAGAAATACACTGTTGAGGGGAGCAGCGGGCGAGGCAGGAGAGGTCTGCTGCACCATGTGGGATTCTGCCCGGCTGGGCATCGAACTCGCATCGCAGCTGCCTACAGCTCCACAGCACAGCGCTCAACCGCTGCGCCACCAGGGAGGCCCCATATAGTATTTCTATCGTAAGATTTTTTTTTTAAGGACTCTCCATACTGTTTTCCAAAGAGGCTGTGCCAATTTATGGTCCCACCAATGGTGTAAAATAACTTACTTCATTTTAAGCATTTCTTTTTTTTTTTTTTTTAAAGGTTTATTTTTTATTTTTACATACAAGCTGGGGTACAGGCCAGAGGCGTGGGGTGGCGAGAGGGTTCACCAGAGCCAGAGCAGGGAGCAGAACAGGCAGATCAGAAATACACTGCTGAGGGGAGCAGTGGGCGAGGCAGGAGAGGTCTGCCGCGCCATGTGGGATTCTCCCCGGCTGGGCGTCGAACTCACGTCTCCACAGCGCAGCGCTTAACCGCTGCGCCACCGGGGAGGCCCCATTTTAAGCATTTCTTTAAAACACCCTTATATTTCAAATTGCACATTTATTAATTCTTCCCATTTAACGTGAGATTGTGTGTGTGACTAGTCTGTTCTTTTATTGGCCTTCTTTAGTAAGAATAGTCTTATACCAATTTGGATTTTTACTTTTTAAAACTTGATTCTTCGTGTCTCATTTTAAGATTTCTCTACTAAAAAAAGAGAAGCTGAAGACTGGTCCATAAGTACCCAAATATGGCCTTGTTTAGCGGTGGATATTTCTTATGAGTCATCTTGACATGTTTTTGTGTGTATAGTAGAAAAAACAAATAGAAAAGGCAGGTTATTTTAAGACATGTTCATTTCTGTACCTTTGTGAACAGTGCCTACTCAGAAAACTTTCAGAATAGGAGCATGTAGATTCTTGTTAAGTTTTAATAAGTGAAGCTCTAATGCTCTATGAAACCAGTGCATGGTTTGCCAGTTTTTAGTGTTAAGTATTTGTTCTCCAACTTAAAGAAATACTTTTTATCATTAACTTTGTTTCTTTTGATATGTGTTGATGTGAAAAGAAAATCTGGCTTTATTGTCAGTATTTCTCATCTCTTTTATTTCTCTCTACATATGTTTTATAAACTTAAATATATATTACATATATTATTCATATAAATTATATATTTCTATATACATACATTTATTTCACATAACACTTTATTAAATAGTCTGGTTGGCACCATGCAACAGACACCAAGAAGAACATTTCTGTTGACTCCTTATTTCTTTCATAAAGGGTAAGTCTTTTCCGGCCTATAGCATTTTAACTATAAGAGGTTACATTTTTAACTACCACACCTAAAATTAGTTTTTGAATTTTGAGTTATGTCTCAGTAGATTTTATGTAATTCCTCTCTTTCTGGGCATATTCTCATGTTAATCAGCTCTCTTGAAAAACTGGAAACTATTTACATGGTGTGGGCTATATGTATAAGATTTTCATATAGTTATGTTTACTAACTTTCAAAATAAATATCCTAAATCTCATTAATCTATAATATTTCTGTTTTTAACTTTCTAGTCTGATTTATTCTTTACTTGACTAATTGCAGTAAGCTTACACCTAGTTTTCTTGCTTCTACGTCCCACATATTTATCCCAGAAGTTTACATTGATAGTCTTTATAATACGTAAATTAAGTCATGTTATTTCCCATACATCTTTGAGGGAAGTTTCTCTTACCGCTTTCTTCACTCACAACATTTCAGCCATGTGGAACTTTTAGCTCTTTCATTGACATACATGCTCACAGCCGTCTCAGTTTTTTTTTTTTAAAGATTTATTTCTTTGTGCATACAGGCTGGGGTGCAGGCCAGAGGCATGGGGTGGTGAGGGTTCACCAGAGACAGAGTGGGGAGCAGAACAGGCAGTGTGACGGAAATTCAGTGCTGTGCTGAGGGCAGGAGCAGGAGAGGTCTGCTGCACCACCCTCCTGCCCAGCCTTCTCAGTCTTAAACCTGCTCTTCTTCCTGTCAGGCCTGTTGTTTCCTGACACACATTTCATCATGTGCTCCTCTTTATTCAGGCCTTGATTCAGATGTAAACTAGAAAGACAGCAGCATTTGCTAATTATTGCTACCTTACAAATTACCTCCAACTTGAGCACCTTCAGACAGCAAACATGTAAACATTAACCTTTGCACACAGACTGCTGAGGATTGTGAAAACTTAGCAGGGTGATTGTGGCTCAGAGTTTCTGCTGAGGCTGTGACAGAGCTGTTGACCCTGCTGCAGTTGTTTAAGAGTCAGCTGGGAGAGGAGCCACCTTGGAGCTCATTCACAAGCTTATTGGCAGGAATAGTTCCTCACTTTTGGCCAGATAACTCAGTTTCTCACTAGGGAATGCCCCTCCATACACTGGCTGAGTGTCCTCAAGGATCTGACAACAGACTTCCCACGGAGTGAGGGAGCTGACAGAGGAAGAACGCCACATAGGAGCCACAGACTTTTGTAACCTAGTCTTGGATGTGAGATAACATCATTTGTTTTGTGTGATGTTAGTCACACAGACCAACCCTGGTAGAGTGTGGGAGGAGAGTGCCAAGGCTTGAGGTGGAGATCATAGGGCACAACCTGGAAGTCTGGCCACTACAGCCATCCTGCCTCCCATGGGGATTTCACTGGTCCCTCAAGAAGCCTGTCTCGTTCATATATTTTGTTTTGATTTGTTTGTTATTTTTAATCATATTTTTGTTGTTTTGTGTTTTTATCCTGAACAATCTATAGAAATCATGATTACACCTTTTCTTTGCTATAAGGGACCATACAAGAGCAGAAAAATAATTTATCCACCCAAGCATTCTTTATCCCATTCTACATTATTTTCTTATTTATAGGATGACTAACTGAAATTTCCTGTTGTGACTCCTTGTTTATTTCTATTTATATTCCGTCTTTTATGTCTGTCTTATAAAACCTTGCGTTCAGAAACTTTTATTTCTTATCTACTTATTTCATCCTTGAGTTTAGAACAATAGCTAAAATAGAGTGGTCAAAATTATTTCACAAATGAGTAAGTAGGTTTACCTAAAAATTTTATTTTAACCATTTAATATAAAAGTGTTTCTATATGCATCACTATATTCTAAACTCGAGCATACTAAGTTTAACTTTTACTAGTTTAAGTAATATATGCAGAGTTTTACATACATAGAAGACATTGTGCTAGATACTCTGAAGTTACAAACACAAATAAAGCATGGTTCTTACCCACAAACAGTCCTTTAAGCAGGGAAGGGCAATGTGGTGCAGGCTATGTGAATACAAGTAAAATGATGAAGATGGAATTGCAGGGCTAGCAAAGTATGAGAATTGGAGGAGGCAACACTATATAGAATTGCCTGTTTATGGCTTAGGGTCAGTTACTTTGTGTTCTAATATTACGTTTCTAAAGTACCCCGAGAATCTATGCAAGAAAGAAAACATTTTTTTTTAAAGATTTATTTATTTATACATGTAAGAACTGAGGTATAGGCTAGAGGTGTGTGGGGTGAGAGGATTCCCCAAAGACAGAGTGGGGAGCAGAGTGAGGAGTGGCGGATCTACTGAAATACACTGCTGAGGGGAGCAGCGGGAGAGACGGGAGAGGTCTGCTGTACGGTGTGGGATGCTCCCTGGCTGGGGAGCAAACTCATGCAGTGGCTGCAGATAGCTTGATAGTGCTGAGACTTTAACCCTATACCACCAGGGAGGCCCGGGAAAGAAAACATTTTGAACAAAATCACAAAAGTTGTTCTACCTAGGTAGAAATGGTAAATTGATTACAATTAAAAAAAAAATGACCTTGCTGTAATGATTAAAAACATATCTATATTTCATTATATATGGTCATCATATATAGAGCATTTATCCATACATTAAATTGCTCTAGATCTTTATTTTTTTGGAACTAGTTTTCTAAGTGCTGTTTGTTTTTGTTACTTTGCTCTTGTTAACATCTTACTGTACTTACTCTGTCTCTCCCTCTTTGAAGTCACTTCATCTACTTTTGAAAGCCCAGCAAACAAACTTGGTAGAATTATATATAATAAAGATAAATAAGACTCTGAAAAGTTTTCTGTTCAAGTAGTTAAGTTCTAGGGGCTTGTTATTTTTAGTTTAACTATTTGTGGTCTATTTTTACATCTTTCAGAGTCTTACCAATGTTTTAACAAATTTAATATGATACTATTTTACTTAGGTTTTCTGTTGAACTTTATGTCTCTGTTCAATATGTCATAGTTGGTTTTGAAATTAGATTGACTCATACATTTGCCAAATTTTAGTTTTATGTCCTTAAATAAGTTGTTGAATCCTTATCAACCTAATTAAAAAAAGAATCCTATCTTCCTTATAGTGTTGCTATAAAGAGTGAATGAATAAATATGTCAGGGTGCTAGAATGTTCCTTGGCAGTCTCTTTCTTCTCTCTTACGGCACTGAAACAGAGGTGTTAGGATGGGAGGATTGGATGGCTGGAATGGCTCATCTCTCTGGGTTCTTAAGAGTCGCCAAAAAGACCCAAAAGGCCAAAAGTCCAAAAACCAAAACCAAGGACAGTAGCAATATGATACCCATGTAATAAGGACCTATGGGATATAGCCAATCAAAGGATAAAGGACAGGTCACTGCCTGTGGGTTCTCACTTACACATGCAATTGCAAGAGACCTCAGCCTCCAGTAACAACAAACATGGGGTTTATTTTACAAACAGAGGAAACAAAGTGCTTACTGTAGCCACAGTGGTTGACTATCTCCCTTGGATAGTGTCCGCCAGAAGTACAAGCAGAGTACTGGTTACTTGTCAACAGAGTTAGACCACACTGGCCAGTAGTGATAGTCACTACTGGTCCCCCAGAAGCGGTGTCAGAGACACTGAGTGTTAACAGCTCTTTGTGAGTTTTTGGACGACGCCAACAACAAATAACTCTTTAAGACACAAGGCCTTGGGTCTTCAGTGCTCCTTTCAGGTGATGTCAGAGATAGAACGGGAGGCCCAGTCTCTGACAGAGGTCTTCAGTTTCTCTTCCCTTCCTTGGGGGTTGGCTGCCAGATTCTTCTTTTCTTTCTTAGTTCAGCTGCTCATCCTTCTTCTTTCTTTGGGGGCCAGGATTGGAAATTTCCCCTTTTTTCTTCAGACTGCTACAGTCTGTTTTTCCACTCCCTCGAACACATTGCCTCTTTCAGGGTGCCATACCCACAAGTTTGATTGGACAATTTTTCAATCCTGTGGCTGTTGCACCATTTAGTGCCAATCAGCTCATAGCTCATACCTGATTGGTCCACTCCATGATCTCAGAAGTATGTAAAAAGGGTGGTTGCTGGGATCTAAAGAGCCACAGCCACAACTGGCATGTGGTGGAGCAGCAGGGTGAGAGAATACCACCTCTGCTGCCACTTCTCCCACCTCTACGGTGGCTCGGTTCCTGTAATGGCATCATTTAATAGGAATAAAACTTAATCTCTGAACTTTGTTCAGCTGACCTATGCTGGGAGACAAAAAATAGTTAAGAAAGGTAAACCATTTGAATTGCCATGGGAACCAGCCCTGCGGCCACAAGCGCAATAGGGTGACATCTAGAATTCTGAAGAATGCAGTAAAAGTGCAAATAAGATCAGGCAGGATACTTTCTATGCAGAGGAAGGCTGATTGCAGAAGGCTGACCAAAAACTGATTTCCCAGTAGATTACAACCAGCAGAGACTGACTCCCCAGGTCATGAAGAAGACAGTAATCACAGATTACAGATGAGAGCCCCAAAACAGATGAGGCAGATGGCCTCTCCCATCTCATCCCCTGATCCCTTGCAGGGTATTCAATAAATCTGCCTTTTCTTTCCTTAATTCTGTCTCTGGTGAATTTTTTTACCTCCATGCCTCCAACCAATATTCTAATAGTAGACCGCCATATTCCCTGCTTCTTCCCCAGTTGTTTCTCACCAGGTTGAATGGTCTGTCATCTAGTACCTAGAGACAAATGCTTTTTTTAAGCAGCATCCATAATGCATGTTATCTTGACAGGTTGGCAGTCCTATGGCCACCTTTTTTTCCTAAGTTGATCTGCACAACTTCCCCAAATTGAGTTTCATGGCAGATAGGTACCAGTAATTGGTCTGTGGAAAATCCAGAGTCCAAGACTGGCTATGTTAAACTTGCACTCTAAGAAGGCTTCAGAGATGATAATCACAGCAGGTTTAACTGCTACATGGTTTTTCACTCCTTGCCTGCAGTTTTCAATAGTGGAACTCAGTCAGATGCACTTCAGCCTTAGAGAAGAATGAGGTCATGGGGATTTTGTAAGAGAATGTATCAGTCCCTGTAGATACTCAAACTTAATGAAAAATTCAGGGTAAGGAATTTTTTTAATTAAAGTAAATGCTACAGTATCCATGTAATTATTTACATTTCCAGCTCCCTCAATAATTTTCCAAATTATGCACTCTTGTTACTCATTCAAAAGCAAAATCAGTGAAGTCAGCATTCTTTTCTACTCATTATGCAAACATGGTCATCCACCTGTCTACTGGATTGTGTGTATGCCCCAGAGTCTCATCTCAGTGTGGTTATTGTCTGCTGTTAACATTTCTTTGTTTTTCCCTTGAGCCCATTTTCACTGACCAAGAACTTCTTCCCGTGGCCAGTTCCTCCATCTTAGTTTATTCTCTTCTGAATGTTGTATTTCTTCTATTCATTCTACCACCATGCCTTGAGAATTCTGCTAAGCTTTGACATTTTTCTTGTTTCAATTTAAGCTTAAATTAATTCAGTATCTGTTATGTGCCACACACTTAATTAGGCCCTGGTACACATTATGGATTAGAAGAATGAGGCTTACAAAGGTTTTGTGTTCAGAATGACAAAGGAAACCGATGATAGAAGGAATTTAAGTGCAAATTGCTGATTCCAAGTTCAGTTTTCTTTCTAATTCAGCACAACTCCTGTTTCCTCCAGTTGTGTTCAGATGTTGAGAAACACTGACTAAAAGGCTACATTAGGTCATGCTTGCGTCTGTGCCACTGGACATCACCCCTCCTCCTGCTCTGGTGACTACTGTAAGCAGTGAGTGGCAGATGTGCCCCAGGCTCCATTCTCAGGATTTGTTTTGATTCTGTAACACCAGCCCCTGGCGTTTAGGATGGCGGGAGTGCTATCATCTTCACTGTTGATTTACATATTTCATAAAAATAGAATGGTCCTTAACAATTTAGTATCGAAAGCCTCCACTCACTAAGAAGTAAAGAAGTTGAGACATTACATTTTCAGAATTGTGGGTGTAATCTTTATTCAAATCACAAAGGTGTTACAGTGAATAAGTTTTCCCTCTCAAAGCCTATAAAGCCATGAGACTGTCTAGAAAGGTCACAAAAATTGTTTTTTCTTTACTTCATTAAAAACTTTTCTAATAACTTTAAATAGAGTGAAAGTGGTTTCCATAAGTTGAAAAACAGGCAATTATTGATTACATTTCTGGAAGAGAATATTAAGAATGAGTTTGGTTTTGTAAAATGTTTTCCAAGTTTACCTATGAATCCATATCTGATGAAGTAGAAGATTACTTCAGAGACTTGAATGAAGCAACAGTTTGAACTCCTGATTCAGGACAATGAGGAAACTATGGACTTTCCCAAAATTTGGATTGAGTATAGAATTGCGTTCAAATTTGGACTCTGTAATTAAATTCTTGCATAACCTTTGGCAAGTTACTCAGCCACTTAACCTATTTCATGGCCTATTCAGATGGGGAGTTGTGACTCTAGTGAATGCTTCTGTACTGTGCCCAGTAGATGGCAGACAGTTTGAAAAAAGTTAGTCAACCCCCACCATTTGAATTAGTTGATAAGTTACAATTTTAAGAAAAACAAATTACTTACCTTATTAATGGTGAGCTAGTAACTTCATCTTTTTACACAAAGGTTTTGAAAACCAGCTATATTACATAAAATATTTTATATAATACTAACTTAGGAAATAGATGACATAATGCTCTATTGACATCTTTCCAAGATTGCCATTAAGAAAAATAAGTTTAGATCATACTAAGACATTTTTAACAGGCATTTTTCTCTCTCTTACAAGGTATATTTTAGAATAATCTTTGAAAAGGTGCTGTTTTAATTGTTAATTCATTTTACTCAGAGACTATGAACATTAAAGCAGCAAAACTGAAGTGAAATAGTCAGGAAAAGGGATATTTTGATGAATTTTGTTGTCATTGTTACATAGAAAATTTATTACCTTCTCTACCTGTATGATTTCTGGAGTCTGTTTTAAATTATTTGATTGAATTTGAGTTTGCATTGGAAGTTCCAGGCCAGCTCTTTTTCTGAAAGAAGGAAGGGAAATCAAAGATAATTATTTTTGTTTCAAGTTATGTTACTGGAAAACATTTCAAACTGGTATTTAGTTGCTTTACTTCATTGGAAAGACTGACATCATTGGAAACATTACTTCTCTTTTAAGGCTAGGCATGTATTAGGTCAGATATGAAGAAAATTCAACCAAATGTATGTTGTCCCTTGGTCATAGCAATGGACTGGCTTTATTGATTGATTTTGATCTTTCCATTTCTTCTGGAACTCAAGTGTTAAAAAAAAAAGCACAGGGTGAAATGGAAATCAGAATAATTAATTGATACAGTGTAAATTTAAAAGAGGAGCTTATGTTTGTATAGGAATTTTAAAAGTACAGGAGAGTTTTGAGGCAAAAGAAAAAAAGTCATTTTGTAATCTCAACAACCAGTTTCTGTAAAATTTTAGTATTAAGTCTAGTCTTTATTCAGATTAAAAGACAAATTGAGATGTAATTCTTTTTTTATTTTTAACCTGTTTAAATTTTCTTAAACCTGTTAAAGTTCGTGATTTTCTTTTCGTATTCTTATTGCCATTTTAAGTTTTAAATAAGAAAAAATGGATGAAAGGAACAGAAATGGAGCTTTATGGTTTTAAAAAACAAAACTGTCTTTTACATAATCAACTTATCTGTTGAATACATGGGGAAAAAAGGCTTTTTAAAATTTCTAATTCTTAAGAAAAATTGATATGTAAATAATATATACATATTTTCATTCTGGGGAAAAAATTCTCTGAAAACTAAAAACCATTTAGAAGAGAAATTTTAAGATATTTTCTTTTCTTTCTTTATCTTTTTCTTTTTCTTTTTTTAAATCACAGTAAGGAATGCAAGCCTAACAGAAGAATGCATCCATGAGTTACCAATATTTGCTCTCTTACATACACTAATACCTGACCATTGACTTCTATGGAAAATATTGTGAAAGCTGCTTTAATTCTGTAATGTAGTATTATTTGCTATCTATTTTTCACAAGATATTTATCATCTGTCTAGTGATACTTTATATATAAAGGTATTTAAATTCAGAGTCATTTAGAGTAAATTCAGAGTAATTTAAATTCAGTTAAGCTCATATCATCATCATCCTTTATTTCTTAGTTGAAATGTTAAGGAACTACAAAATTATTTTTATATATTCCTCTTGAACCATCAGGCCAAAAAATATTAATATGCTCTTGTTTGATTTCATCTTCAATTATTTTCAGATTCATCAAATTCTAAAAAACAAGATGATAGAAACACTCGCTTTCTGCCCCTTAGATATTGTGTTTATTTTATGTATTGATTATGCAGAATTGTCCTTTCTGCCTCGCAGGAATTTATGAGGCCCCCTTTCTTTAAAATTTCTCAACCTGTAATGTTATGTTCTCTCATCCATCTAGTATAGGGATGGATGATACTTTTAACTCAGATTGTGTGTGTGTGTGTGTGTGTGTGTGTGTGTGTGTGTGTGTGTAATAGCTTCAGAAGAAAAGCTAATAATCATCTAGTTCTAATTTTGTTGCCTGCATATACTGCTAATTATATTTTTATTTAGCAGATTGTTCCAGGTTTTGTTGCTTTAGATCAGTGGCTAAGATTGTTAATTCATATATTTATGCTATTGAAGGGATAGATTTCTTGTAAGTACTCAGAGTTTTTATTCAGTCATTGAATAGTGATAAAGTAATCACAAAATTATCTTCATTGTAAATAACATTCAAGTGGGTTCTTTAAAATGTTGAAAAAACTTACCTGTGATTTCAAGATTCTAAAGCACAGATGAAAGAACTAAGTATGGGTATTAGTTCATATATTCATATTCATGTGGCTACAACTAAAATATTCTTAATTCTGTGATAATTAAGTAATTATCCATCAGTAGTTACAGAAAATCCTTTTTTTCTGTATGCTTAACATTAGTAGAGCTTTATGGGAGCTATGTTATATAAATAATTTTAAGGTAAATTTAAAAATACGAATCTCTTGCAATCACTTGAATAACACAAAATTGCTCTAATATGTGGATTCCTTTTCTTATGAAGAAAGTCTTTAGAAATTCAGAAGAAACAAGACCATAGTACATCACCAAAAAGTTTGATGCTTCTTAAGCAAAGGAATTTTAAAATACAAAACATATAGGGTAAACTAATGACTACAGAGAGGTCTCTAGATCATCTAACAAATAGATAGGAGTCATTTCTAATTAGCACCTGGGCTTACCACAAGTTGCCTGTGAATTGGATGTAAAAATTCTATATAAATTTTAAAAAATAAACTATAAAAGATTAGTTTATTATAATTGCTACCAAAATAAATTTTAAAGGACTTTTCTCCCCCAGGATATGTGAACACTTGTATGTGAACAAAAACTTGTCTTACAAGTTTCTTACAAGTTTAACCTCTTAATGACAGGTTTATATGCAAGGTCATAAAGAATAGAATTGAACTCTTCAGTGAAATAACTATTCTTCCTGAGAAAATCTGATTTTCACTTTGTCAATGGGGAAATAACAGAAATCAGAGGTGACATGTCTGGTGTGCTAGTGAATCTTTTTTTAAGAGCAGTAGCTATAATTAGTTTTTTATCTATTGCTGGAAAATCAATCTGTAGTATGAAAATAAATGTCAGCTACCTATGTCCAAATTACTATAAATAATGAATTGCTTTAATCTGGAACTAGTGAGATTATTCTGTGCCCAAACTTCCTTTTTTTACCTACCCCCCAATTACTTGCAGCTGTCAAAATAATTTTACTCATTTTCAGATGCATTGTAGACCTTATGCTCTTCCACTAAAAAGATGTTGCCTCTCATCCCCTTTTCTTCCTTTATAACCCTGTTTGATCCCTCTATTTTAGTCAGAACAGCATTCTTTGTGAATATCACTAGTAAGCATCACTAAAACATTCTAAGATCTTAAACCTTTTTCCAGGTCATTCCACAATTATGATTCTGCTGAGCCACAAAGAATCAGAGAATTTCAGAGTTGGAAGGGGTCTTAGAAATCAGGTAAACCTACATATTTTGCCAGTGATGAGCATATGACATTATGTAAACAGTTTTCTGGTTGAACATTAAAATTAAATATCTGAGCTTCTAGCCTTTGACCCTTTCCACATTAACATGTTGCCTGCAGAAATGTGTAAGTAGACATAAGCAGAAATTCCTCCCAGGGAACACTTAATACTTGCATTCTTGTACCTCTGTGTCTGGGCTGTTTACCTAATACTCTTGTAGGGGAGTTATTAGGAGAGCATATTGAAACAGATTTAGACAGTGAGAAAAATACAAGCAAACATACTCCTTAGACCTATGTGTAATTAGAATTGCAGTTGTGTATGTGTGTATTTTACTGCTTTTAATATTGGTTCAGTATCATAAAGAACCAAATATCTATCTATCTATCTATCTATATATATATATATATATGTGTTCCACAGACATAACTATAGAAAGGGAGAGCGCCATTATAGGACACCTGAAGTGTGACATATGGTCTTAGTTTACATATAATAGTATTGAAGTTATTGAAAATCATAGGTGATGAATAAATCCAAAATAGCATTCTTTTGTCCAAAGTTGGGAATGTCATAGACTTTCTCAGCATTCTACTAAACTGAGTCTTTCTTCTCTTACTCAAAGTAAGATGATGAGAATATTCAAAACCAATTTGAAATGATTGGTAAATTGCCGTTACCACTTTACTTCTTTACTGTAAATACGCACATTGAAAAGTGTAACATTTGAAGGACTGTGGTGACTCAGCTGTCCAACTATTTCACTTTAGTGGAAGAAACAAAGGTGAAATTTCTTAATTGGGAGCACAGAACTGGTTAGTGTCAGGCAGTGTGGAGCTCGGGAATCTTGGCTCAGGCCAGTGTTATTTTCCACAAATTACTTGAAAAGTCCTCATTAAATTATCTTCTGGCCCCATATGTTTCTGCCTGTTTTTCTGCAGTCTGTCACTTTTTTTCTGTTTCTTTTTCTTACAAGCTAATCCATGTCAGTCCTTTTTAAGTTATTTTCAGTGGATTCTAACTATGAAATAGGCGAAGAAGAAAAGTTGGGAGTCAAACTCTAATTAGAACTCAGATATCATCAAAGATTTTATATTCTTTTAGCATCTAGTTACACTTCTACAGACCTGGAATGCTTATTGATTTGACGGTGCATTCAAAATTCCTCATATACTTTGTTAACTTAAACATTATGAGTATATTGTCTCTACCATTTATAGAGAAAATTTAGGATGTTGCTGATGAATTCTTATGTTTGTATTGGTATAAGTCATTAAAGTTAAAATTGGACTCTTGGAAATTTATCTTGATCATTTAAATTTTTCCTGTAAAAGTTTTATGAAATAATTGATTGTTTTATTTTATTTTTAAATGAAATACCATGGTTTATATCCTTGTTAATTTTTTGACAGTATAAAATTTCTCCACTCATGTGTGGTCACCACCATAGATATCCCACATCCAAAACACCCTTAGTTCTCCACCGTAGTTCATTATGTTCTCCCCCTACCCTCCATTTTCACCCCTCCTCTTCACTCTTCCCTTCCTGGATGCCTCAGATCTATGATCAGTTTTCAATGGTTGGTCTTAATGCTCTTGTCTGACCCTTTTGTTTGTTTGGTTTCTCTATATTCCACATATAAGTGAAACCATCCTATATTTATCTTTTTCTCTCTTGCTTATTATACTTTGCTTGATTCCTTCCAGCTCCAGCCATGATGCTGCAATTGGCATGAGATTATCCTTTTTTGATTGCTGAGTAGTATTGCATTGTGAAATGTATCACATCATCTTAATCCATTCGTCTGTTTTTGGACATTTAAGTCATTTCCATATGTTGGCTATTAAGAATAATGCTGCAGTAAAATAGTGCAGGTATTCTTTGGGGAGATATTTATGAGTAGGATTGCTGGCAGATTCCAGCAATGGCAGGTGACTCGGCCCGCGAGTCCAGATCAATGCTGTACCTGAGGAGGAAGCAGAGAGCAAGGGACAGGGGTACACGAGAAAGTGGAGACAAGACAGGAGGTCTGATCAAGTCTCCTTTATTGCTCTAGGGGAAAGAGCATATATAGGGTGAAACTCACGGGGAGGTTACATTAGGTAACGCAGGGTGGTTCGAGATCGGGGATTCAATGAGAGCGCAGCACGGGAAACAATGGGACGGTCCTGCTGACGTCAGTTTGGGAAAAACGTGCATGGAACGGGGAAACAGAAATATTAAGGCAGTCCTCATTGAAACCTAACCTTATATGGGCAACTCAGGCAATTAGGGCCGTAACTCACCGCTGGGGGCCATCTTGTCCGATGGCTCCTGACAGGCAGGTCCATTTTCAGTCTCTTGAAGACCTTCCACACTGCTTTCCACAGGGACTGGACCAGACCAGTCTATATTTCCACCAAAAGTGTAAGTGGGTACGTTTTTCTCCATACCGTCACCAGCACTTCTTGTTTCTGGTTTGTTTAATATCAACCATTCTCACAGGTGTCATGTGATATCTCATTGTGGGTTTGATTTGCATTTCCCTAATAAGTGCTATGAACATTTTTTTCCATCCTTTTTAGAGCTTCAATATAAGTACCTTGTCAGCTAGGCAAATGTTTTCTCCCATTCAGAAGGATGTCCCTTCATTTTGGATACTGTCTCTTCCACTGTACAGAAACATTTTAGTTAGATGTATTCTCAGTTTTTTTTTTTCTCCTTTGTTTTCCTTGCAGCTGGGGATGAATCCACAAAGATATTTCTGAAGTTTATGTCATGGTGTGTTTTTCCTATGTTTTCTTCTATGTTTTTTTATATTTTGACATCTTATGTCCAAGTATTTTATCCATTTTGAACTGATTATCATGTATGATGTGAAATAGTAGTCTAGTTTCATTCTTCTTCATGTGGCAGTCAGTTTTCCAGTTTTTTCCCAGCACCACTTCTTGAAGAGGCTTTCTTGTTCCAGTATGTATATCTTTTGCTCCTTTATTGTAGATTGGTTGTCCATAAATGTATGATTTTGTTTCTGGGCTCTCAATTTTATGTCATTGGTCTTTGTGTCTGTTTTGTTCCAATACCATGATGTTTTAATTATTATGACTTTGTTAGCAGACAAACTCAGGGGCGCTCTTGGACCCCCAAACCTTTGCTCTAAATAGTTTCTGCCATCCACCGCAAAAACACAAAACATACTTTTAGTACGTAAGTCCTTCAATTAAAAAGAACTTTAATAGAATTAGTGTGCATGACTCAATGAAAACAAAGTAAACAATCCAGTCAAAAAATGGGCAGAAGAGCTAACACGACACTTTTCCAAAGAGGAAATGCAAATGGCCAAAAGGCCTATGAAAAAATGTTCAACATCACTTATAATCAAGGAAATGCAAATCAAAACCAAAATGAGATATCACTTTACACCAGTGAGAATGGCACATATTTAAATAACAGAAAATAACAAATGTTGGTGAGGATGTGGAATATTATTCAGCACTCAAAAATGATAAACTCATGCCATTCACAGCATCATGGATGGAGCTAGAAAGGATTATGCTCAGTGAAATAAGTCAGAAGGAAAAAGAAAAGTATTGGATTATAGGAGTAATATAGGGGAACCAAAGAATGGCTCAGGGGAATAAAATAAGTTAAAAAAAACAAAATTAATAGGCAACTATAAATCAGAGACATTTTGCAGGAGAGGGGGAGAGAGAGGGATTAAAACAGGGTCGGGAAGAGCCCAAAGGACTATGGTGATGGTGCACAGGTGAATTGGTGGTGGTAGTTCTATGGGGACCATGCTTGGGAAAAGAAAGCAAACGTTGAAAAAAAATGAGCAATGAAGTAAAATATTTGTAAAGAAATAAATTATATAAAATTAAAAAAATAGAATTAGTGTGCAATGGAGAGAAGGAAGAATAATAATTTCCAATAAAACAGCCCAAGTTGGAGGACCTCTCTGGTGGCACAGGGGTTAAGTCTCAGCACTATCAAGCTATTGCTAGCCACTGTGGCACGAGTTCCATCCCCATCCAGGGAGCTAACCCATATGGTGCAGCAGACCTCTCCTGTCTCACCTGCTGCTCCCCTCAGCAGTGTATTTCAGTAGATCTGCCTGTTCTGCTCCCCACTCTGTCTCTGGTGAATCCTCTCCCCCCCGCCACACCTCTGGTTTACACCCCAGTTCTTGTATGCATAAATAAATAACAATTTTTAAAAAATCTTAAAAAAATTAAAAAAAACACCCTAAGTTACCCATCCCCTCCTGGGTAAATATTTAACCACACTAGGTTGTCCCAAGTGGGGCCACTGAGTTCAAAAAGCTTGTCACAAGTCAAAGTAAGGCACATTCTGGCTGGTAACCATAGGAAAGGGTCAGAAGAGGCCAGACAAGTCTGGAAGGAAAGAGCATCAAATTCCAAGTCTAGATAAAGACTGCCATTGTCAGACTCCCCATGGTTCTCTCACCCATTTCTCTTCCAGATGTTGTCTTCTCTGTTACCTAAGTGCCTGGTGCAAGTCCAAGACTGAGAAGCAGAAGCAAGTGTGGCTGCTTCTTCACATGTCTCTCTGCTCCATGTGCCCCCTCCAAGTCATTCCTCACAAGTGCTTTTCAACTTACCCTTGGTGCTCTGCTCTACCCTTCATTAGGTGGTACAGGGAATATGGAACCTCCTCTTTTTAGATTGCACTGTTACAGCTTTTTAATGTAGTTTGAAATTTACCCTCATTTATCCTCATTTACCCCCTTTTCAGTCAGAAGAGCTTTGGTTGTTCAAGGCCTTTTGTGTATCGGTAAATTGCTTTGGGTAGGTGGCCATATTGAGAATGTTAATTCTTCCAAGGCTGGAAAGGGGTTGGGGGAGATATCGCTGCATTTCTTTGTGTCTTTTATTTCTTTTTTTCACAATGTTTTCTGTTTTCTTTGTATAGGCTTTCATCTCCTTTTGTTAGGTTTATTTCCAGGTATTTACTTATTTATTTATTTATTTATTTTTGGTGAGTTTATACATGGATGACTTGCTTAATTTCTTCTTCTGGGTCATTATTTGCATAAGAAGGCAACTAATTTTTGTGTGTTATTTTGTATACTCCCACTTTTCTGTAGTGGTTTGTTTTAATTCGTTTTTCCATGATGGCTCTAGGGTTCTCTCTCTATATATTAGCATATCATCTGCAAATAATGGTAACTTTATCTCTTTCCCAATTTGGATTTATTTTATAGCTTTCTCTTGCCTACTTGCTCTAGTAAGTACTTTTTTTTTTTTAAGATTTATTTTATTTATACATGCAAGCTGGGGTACAGGCCAGAGGTGTGGGGCGGCGAGAGGGTTCACCAGAGACAGAGCTCAACTACACTGCTGAGGGGAGCAGCGGGCAAGGCAGGAGAGGTCTGCCGCGCCATGTGGGATTCTCCCCGGCTGGGCGTCGAACTCGCGTCACCGCTGCCAACAGCTCCACAGCGCAGCGCTTAACCGCTGCGCCACCTGGGAGGCCCTCTAGTAAGTACTTTTAATACTATGTTGGATAGCAGTGATAACAGTGGAGATCCATGTCTTATATCAGACCTTAATGGAAAGGCTTTCAGTTTTTAACCATTGAGAATGATACTAGTTGTTGTATTATCACTTCTGCCTTTTAGTATGTTAATATATGTTCCATACATCCCCAACATTTCAAAGATTTTAATCATAAATGAATGTTGGATCTTATCAAATCCTTTCTAGGCATGTATTGTATGATCATACAGTTTTCCTTTCCTTTTGGTTCATGTGGTGAATTACATTGATTGATTTTTAGATGTTGAAACATCCTTGTGTTTCTGGTATAAACCCCCCCTGGTCAAGTGTTTTTGGATTTGGTTTGCTAAGATTTTATTGAAGACTTTTGCATCTGTTCATTGGAGACATTTTTCTATAATTTTCTTTCTTTGTGTTGTCTTTGGTTTTGCAATTAACATGTTGGATTCAGAAAATGTATTGGGAAGTATTTCTCTTTTTTGAATTTTTGAAACCATATAAGCATGATAGGATTTAGTAAATCTTTGAAAACTTGATAGAACTCGTTTGTGAAGCCATCTGGTCCTGGACTTTATTTTTTGGAAGGCTTTTGATTAATATTTCAATTTCCTTGCATGTGGTTAGTTTGTTAACTATTTTCTATTTCTTCCCTATTCACTCTTAGGTAAATATATAATTTTTAAGAATCTGTCTGTCTCATCTAGCTTGTTAAACTTGCTTGAATATAAATATTCATAGTAATCTATCAGTATTTTCTGAATTTACAGTGTTGTTGTTACTTCTCTTTCATTTATAGTCCTATTTGAATTTTCTCCCTGTTTTCTTAGTGATGCTTACTAAAGGTTTGTCTGTTTTGTTCATCTTTTTTTCATAGAACCAGCTTTTAGTTTCATGATCTTTTGGAATGTCTTTATTATTTTTATTTCATTTATCTGTTCTCTTTTTGTTTTCATTATTTCCTTCTTCTGACTTTAGAATTTTTTTGTTTGCTTATATTTCTTTTTCTAGAAAAAGAAAGATGAGAAACAAGGTTGTTTATTTGGGCCCCTTCTTATTTCTTGATATGGGCCGTATTGCTAATATGTACTTTTGTCTTAGTACTGCTTTTCCTGTGTTCCGTAAGTTCTAGAAGGTTGTGTCCTCATTGTCATTTGTCTAGAGGTTTTATTTATTTTTACATCATTGTTTATTTTTGTATGTTTGATTTCTCTTCTCACATGTAATTCCTGTAAAATTCCTACCACAAGACACCCATGAACTGTCACCATAGTCTCTTGTGCTCTTCTCTTCGTTGTTTTGACCACTCTCCCTGCCCCTGCTGTATGTCTCAGATTAAGAGTTTGCATGCTAGTTTTGTCATTTTCTTTTCTGACCTCTTCTTTTTATTTAAAGATTTTATTTATTTTTGTGTACAACTGGGATGTAGGCCAGATGTACAGGGGGTGGGAGGATTCACCAGAGACAGAGTGAGGAGCAGAACAGGCGGATCCACTGAAATACACTGCTGAGGGAAGCAGCGGGCAATACAGGAGAGGTCTGCCACACCATGTGGGTTAGCTACCTGGCTGGGGATGGAGCTCAGACTGTCACGGTGCACTGTTGTGGTGGTAGCGCTGTGCCTTAACTCCTAGGCCACCAGGGAAGCCCTTTTTTTCTGACCTCTTGTTCAGTGTCCTTGTATTCCTATAAGTGAAACCATCCAATATATATATATTTTCCTTCTGACTTGTTTGACTGAGTATAATCCCTTCCATCTTCATCTATGTTGGTGTGAATGGCATGCATGTATCTTTTTTGATTGCTGAGTAGCATTCTGCTGTGAATATATACCAATTTCTTGATCCAGTCATCTGTTTTTGGGCGTTTAGGTTGTTTCCATATCTTTGCTATTGTAAATAGTGCTGCAATAAATATGGGAGTGCAGGTTTCCTTTTGAGTTAACTTTCATTTTTTGCAGCAACTATAAGGAAGGAAAAGAATCTAACTATACTTTTATCTTAAAAGAGAGGACTTAAAATTTCCAAAAAAATGAAAATAAAATACAAGATATTGGTACAGAGCAGAAAGGAGCACTAAAACTGGCCAAGGATACTGCCCAAATGGTTTATCAGTGTATAGTGGCAGGGAGGCACAGGCACAGGTTCTCTAAGAATCTGGGCAGATGGGTCTAAAGGAAAGGAGTCCTGGAGCCCTTGGTGGCTTTTTAGGCTTTTAATTATCTTTTGTAGAGAGGCAACCAGGTACAGAGGAGGCTGAGGGGCTGGGGGCCAGGAGGCTGGTAGGCCTTCACTCAGTCGGGCTCTCAGGCATTCTCTCATGGCCTCTACTACACCCTGAACGGTCTTCTGCTCTAGGCTCTGTTCTCTCCTGCTTCTGCTGTTGCATCCTCTGCTTATATCCTCAGCCTCCAGGTCTAGGTGTGCCCACTCACCGGCACGCCCACACCCTACTCCAGGTGCCGCCATCAGGCACGCATGCAGAACTGCAGAGGTCTATCATTGAGGGGAGGGTGGAAAAACCTGATGATTTTTTTCACTTACCCTACACAGTCACTGTCTTTGTTTTTCACCTGTGCACAGTTGCAAGACTACATAGGTTCAGAGAACAGTAATAGGATTTATTTAACAAACCAGGGAAAAACAAAGAGTTTCTGAGGCCTCAAATGGCCGTTTACCTCATCTGAAGCAGTGTCCAGTGTTTTAAAGTCCTATACACAAAGGCCCCCAAGATGGTGTCTTCCTGACACTGAAGACACAGAGCTCCTATCCTGAACAAAAAGCCACATTCCCAAGATGGTGTCTTCCCGCCACCAAAGGCCTGGAGCACATGACAGACTATAGGGTCCAACTCTGAGGTAGCAGAAGACTCAACAGGAGATGCTCATCAGAGCTGTCAGGATGTGCCAGCACAGCCCCAGACAACTGACACTCAAAACAGCTGCTGCAGCAGCCAAACTGGTCTTTGCCTTTTACTTCTAGGCTCTAACAGCAGCAAAGCTGGGAATAGTTTTAGTAGTTTGACTATGTGCAAAGCCTCCAAACTTTTCTTCTCTGAGGTTGGCTGCTAGAAGTCTTTCCATGTCCTTTTGAAGTCCACAACAGTCTTGTGGAAGATCGGGCATGGTGGGGGCAGAAATGACTGACCATGGAATTGCTGAAGTCCCAAAAATGCTGAAATCCCTAATGCTGAACCCCAAGCACTGAATCTGGAACACTGAATCCTGGTAGCCGCTTCTGCAGTACCTTATATTTCTTATCAGAGTCTCTACCCCCACTGATACACGGTTCACATTTCCCCTCATGCTATCTATCCTCACCAGCAACCCCCTCCAGGGGGCACTACCTGTAGCAGTCTTTGGCTTCAGCCCCCTGTTAAAATAACACTAAGAATTCCAATCACCATAGTCCTCCCGTTCTCCCCTCTTCCCCGCTCTTGAGCCCTACCCCTCCCCTCCTACCCTGCTGAATGTCGCTTTCTTATTTGGCTCCCCTATCCTCCTGTTAAAAGTGAAACCATTCGATAATTTTCTCTTTCTTTCTGGCTTATTTCACTGACTGCAGTGATGGCTCCACAGGTGAACAGGTGGTGGGTAACTTATGGGGAACACACAATAATGTAAAAGATATGAATAATACAAATAAATAAAATATCTATTAAAAAAAAGAATTCCAATCAAACTGGTATGTTAAGTTTTTGACATCTTGGGGATTTTGCATTCACAGTAGCCTATCTTTTTATGCTCCCTCAGTACTAACTAGAAGTGGTCAAGCAGTTTAGTGGTGATGAGAAAAAAATACTAGGAAGAATAAGAAGTGGCTATGGAGGATAGGCTAGGGTAATTTATCTCAGAGGTGTCCTTGTGTTAGGTCTTAGACCTACCCAACAGTGGCCCACTAGCTACTGATAACTTGAGTATTTAAAATACTTGTACCATCCTGTATTCATAGTCACTGTGCAATTTTGAAGCAGTCTTTTAGGTAGTTTTATTTTATTTCCTAAATATATTGCATTTCTCTTTTCCTATCAATAATTGCTGTGCTTGGATAATTGCATGTGCTTGGATATTATAAGGTAAGATTGCCTTCATCTTGCAAAATCACCCCTCATAAAAGAGGAGTTCTGGTTGTACTGGAATCAGTACAAAGCCCTGCTATTACTGGGTGCTTTTCTAACTGTTTTATTTGTAACAGTAGAGCACTGTGTGAGGAAGACACAGTAACCTTAAATAACCTTGTTTAATGAGGATATTTAGAGAAGGTACCTGACACAATCTTTCATTTTTGAAAGGATACAGTAGCAGTTAAGGTAGCATGTCTATTTATTCAAGAATGTGTTCTCAGTGTTGCAAATGCAAAGTGTCTTTATCAACAGCCTTTTCACCAAACTGCCCCCCCATACCCAATAACATTTATGAGTTGGGGAATATAGAAAACATGAATATGCACCTACAGGACAAATGAAACCATCATCTCTCCTAATTTTCACAAATTGTCTGTGGTTTAGGACTTTTTCAGTGATGTCATCAAACAGGTTCTCAAATGCTATGCAGATGGGGCATGCTTCAGAAAACTGTCAAGAGAACTAAAAACTGGCCTGTAGTGATTCAGGCATAGATCTCAGATGTGCATGTGAAGAGTTTAATGAAATTAAATTGCTTGGACGGGGAGATGCTAAAAGAAGTGACTTATCTAAATATGTTTTATATTTCACTGTTTCACTTAGTAACTGGAAATATGATCTCATAATCTTATATAAACAATTATACATTCAGAAAAGTACATGAATCAAAAGTGTATATCTGAATGAGTTTTCACAAGGCAGACAGTATAGCCAGCTCTCAGATCAGGAATTAGAACACTACCAGCATCCTAAAATGCTCCCTCTTGCTCACTTTCAGTCCTTGCTGCCTCCCACGGCCACATGTACAGTGTGAGTAGTATCCTACTCAGATAGATTTTGCCTGGTTTTGAACTTTTTATAAATAGAATCATTGAGTAAGTACTACTTTGCTGCCTGGCTTCTATACATTAGTAGGTATGTGAAATACATCAATGTCGTCACTTTAGTTTGTTCAGAACGTTGAATGACATTTTATGTACTGAACAACCACATCCTTTCTTCTATGATAGATGCTGGTATAGTTTCTAGTTTGGGATTGCTGTGACTCTTAGAACTCTCCTGTGTGACTTCTGGTGAATAAATGTCCTATATTTGGTTGGGTATGTTCCTAGGAGTGTGACTTATTGGCCACAAAGTATGCCAAATGGTGTTTCTAAAATCATTGTATCAATTTACACATTCATCAACAAAGTATGAGGTTCTTTCTTTCACATTACTGCCAACTCTTAGTCTTTTTGGTCTTTTTTTTATTTTAGTTATTTTGATGGGAGAATAGTGGTCTTGCATTGTAATTTTGAGTTCCCCGATGACTATTTAATACACTGTTAGAATATCTTTCAGTTCCTGTCATACTTTTGTCACTTCCCACTTTTTTCACTCCTAAAATTTTGTATATCCTAGTTGGCCAAAAAAACCAAAACAAAACAAAACTTTTTTTCCCTTGGATTATCTAATTGGAATAACTGAAAATCAACCTATCCTGGGACAATATGGAAATTTAACCTTTATTTATTTAAAAGATTTATTTATGCATACAGGAACTGGGGCATAGGCCAGAGGTGTGAGGTGGTGAGAGGATTCACCAGACATAGAGTGGGGAGCAGAACTGGCAGACGTACTGAAATATACTGCTGAGGGGAGCAGCGGGTGAGATAGAAGAGCTCTGCAGTGCCATGTGTATTAGCTTCCTGGCTGGGATGGAACTCGTACTGCAGTGTCTCTGGACAGCTTCATTGTGCTGCGGTTAACCTGTTACACCACCAGGGAGGCTTATTTCTCATCTTCACAAACCTATTTCACCAGAGCCCTTCCTCATCTCAGCTCAAAACAAGCTTTGCTTTTCTTATCTTGTGTAGGTGCAGAATCTGCCACAGCGGGCACACTGATATTTTTCTACTGTTGCTTCATGCCTGAACTACTGTAGAAGTTTGCATGCAGTCAGATCATTATTTCAAAATTAAATTAACATCACATTTTCCTGTTCTGAACCCTCTGGCGGCTCCCCGTTTCTCAGTGTGAAAGTTCGTCTTCCGTAGGTAGTGCTAAGCCCATCACAGTCTGCATCTTCCCCATCTTCTCCCTTTGCCCTGCTAGGTTCATGTTGCCTCAGCTACACTGGCCTCTGCTTTTTTTAGAATGTGCCACATAGGCTTGTGCTGTAGGGATTGGTTTGGTTTGGTTTTAATTCCAGTTCCTTTTATCTGGAACGTTTCCCCCTAGGTGTCTGTAGTATTAGCACACCTTTTTCAAGTCTTGGCTTAAATGTCATCCCAGTAAGTCCTGCCTTGAACACATTATCATGGGCAGGTTTTTGGGTTTGTTTTTTTGGTTTATTTGTCTGTTTTAACTCTTGTACTCATGATATATTCCCAGATATCAGAGCAATGCTTGGTAATAATAAGTACTGAAAAACTATTGCTCTATTTGTTGAATGAAATATTAAGGGTGCAGTAGATAAGAAACCTTAAATAGCACATCTTTATAAGCCAGATTTTAATGAAATCTTTTTCAAGATATGTTGCATATTTTCAAATTTTGAAGTAAAATCTTGGCATTGGGAGTTTGGATAAAAAATGGGGTTGTTTATGTATTGCTGTACTGATTTGAAGGAGAAGTCAGTTGTTACCTAGTTTATCCTACTCTAGTTGTGGATATTAGCAGGGACATAGGTTTTTACATAATAAAATTTTAGGGGTGGATATTTAAATACTGGATTTTAGGTTGTTTCCTCTCTGCTGGCATAACTTGAAGTACTGATAGAGATAGATTCTCATGAAGAAATCGGATAACTTATGAAAATTAAATGTCTTTTATGTTTGGTTTGAGCACAGCAGCTTTGTGACACATATGCATAAATTCATAGCCCTGTTATAAAACCTAGTGCTTTTGTATATTTTAGTTCATCTGAAGGACATCCTTATGCATACTATGTCAATTTTGGGTGAACAGAAACCTTATCCCTCTTTTATTCTCTGTTTTTCTTGAATTATTTCCTGAAATATTATGATGCTCTTCTGCTGAAATCTAACTGCTAGCTAAGAGTAGTGGTACTGTGCAGGATATGTTTATGTACACCTAATTTTAGAGTAACTTTTGCCTTTACTGTGAGCCTTTTTGTTTCACATATATGCATATGCATAGACACTTATGTGTGTATATATATGCATATATACTTACACATGTCTGAGTATATAATTTTTACTTTGTAGCATATAGCATTTTCATGGGATGGGAGAATAGTTTTCAAATTTACAAAGATGTTATCTGTACAAATCTGCTGGACCATCAGGTCATTTTGTCATCCCACCTCACCTAACCATAGGTGATTTCTAATTATCTTCCTATTATTTTACCTGTTTTAGCCTCTCCTCATAATCTGAGTTTATTGATTATAAGCTTTTTATAAGAATAAATCCTATACTTTAGTGTCTCACAGATGACTAGGAGACTGGCATGTGGTTATGTGTATCCTGAGTAGATAAGAGAAGAATTCTTGAGGAATGACTAGGTCTTGCGACTTGAAAGACCACCAGACTATAAAGACTTGTATAAAGAAACATAAGTCAGCTAATATAATACTTGTTTGAAAAAGCCAAGTCTCAATTAGATGGTATCATGAGGGAAAGCCTGGGTATAGTTTTATCTAAAATTTAGAAAAGGCAGTTAAGCACCAGTTCAAATCATGGTTAAAATTTTCATTTAAACGACTTAATAACCTGCATTAGCACATTAAAAAATATACACCTGTGTGAACTATTACAGGAATTTTATTGTTCAGTTAAAAAAAGATAGCATTTAGGGCCTCCCTGGTGGCACAATAGGTTAAGTGCGGCACTGTGGAGCTGTCGGTGGCTGCGGCGCGAGTTCGATGCCCAGCCGGGGAGATTCCCACATGGCTGTGGCAGACCTCTCCGGCTTTGCCCGCTGCTCACCTCAGCAGTGTATTTTGGTCGATCTGCCTGTTCTGCTTCCCACTCTCTCTGGTGATCCCTCTCACCGCCCCACACCTCTGGCCTGCACCCCAGCTTGTGTGCAAAAATAAAATAAATCTTTAAAAAATATATAGCATTTGCCATGTAGCAGAAAAAATACATAATCAGATTGCTCTTTTTTTCCCCTCAGCATTCTGTATTTCAGGGCTATGATTTAACTAGTACTAATCTTATGAACCTGTACATCAACAGATTGAATTTATATTTGATCTTTATTCTGTTATCTGCCTTTTCTCTAGGATGTATGATTACTAATGAGCCAACAGATATAGAAATTCAGTTACAAAATACTGGGACATAAAGGATGGCAGGCAAGTGAGGAAAAGAATAAAATACCTTCTAAAAGCATTCATTCATTGAACAAGTTCTATTGAATACCACTAAGATATTAGAAACTGAGGGGATTAGGACTGAAGTGGTAACGAGGATTTAGGATATAGAAGAGAAGGAAAAAAGAGAGAGCCAATCTGAGTTTCTAACACACTCACTGTTCCTTCATTCATTCACTGACATCTGTTGAACTGCCTACCATTCAATACACCAGGAGTGCAATTGTGAAATAAAATAAATGAGGAATTCTTGCCCTGCTGTAGCTTATTTTAGTTGGATAGAAAAACAGACAAATAAATACAATATGTAGTAGAGAGTGTAAGAGCTAAGGAGAAAAATGAAGTAGGAAAAGAGATGGGGAATTGTAGAGGGTGGGGAGCAGTATGTTACTTTAGATAGCTTGTTCAGGCAGGATTTGGTGAGAAGGTATCATTTTAGAAAAGATCTTAAAGAAGTGAGAGAGCTAGCCATGCAGGTTTCTAGAGAAGGAGCAGTGGCAACTCGGGGAAAAGGCCGTGTGAGATCCCGAGATGAAGGTGTGCCTGGCATGTTCAGGGAGTAGCCAGGAGGCTGCTGCGGATGAGCGGAACAACGGGCTCATTCGTGGGCTTGGGTTTCACTCAGTGTGGTGGGAAGTCATTGGAAAGTCTCACCCCCAGGCCTGAAACATAAATATGTAATTTAGTAAAGGGAACTAACCTAAGGCAAAGGGTAATTAATAATTCAGTTCAGCAATAAATTGTAAGCAGACTGGAAAGGTTGAATTGTACTGGAAGATGTGAAACTGGGATTGAGTGAGAAGTAAAATCTTAAAACTTTAGGAGTATCTGTGAGAGGTCCCAGTGAGGTTATGAAAGTGGGTGTAGAACTCTAGGAGATTTTGTTCAGAGTCTGGCAGAGACCCTGAGGTGCAGCCACAGGGAGGCAGGGGTGTCCTGGCCCCCTCACAAGGAGGGGCGGGCCCTGGCGAGGGATCCAGCGAGAGCCTCACAATGGTGGTACTTTCTCCTCCTCCCCATTTTTTCTTTTTTACTTCTTGTATTTACTTCTGGGCAAGTTGTTTTTAAAGAACGTCTCCTGTGTGCTTTCTCAGACTTCTCATGAGGTAAGATTATAAAAGAAGGAAAGATAATTGGAAGACTATGATGTTGTTTTCATGTTATTAAGCAACTCATTGTTCTACAGTGAGGCAGCTGGACCTCCTCATCTCCTCTGGAGAATTACAATAACCACCAAAAGCTGTTCTTAAAGGCTATAATAAATAGCTATGACTTTAGGTCTAAAAAAAAAAACCCACAAAGCTTCAAAACTGTGACATCTTGAAAGCTATGTTGATTTCAGTTTATAAAAAGCACGTATTTGTTCATTTCATTTTCTGTAATATGCAAAATGATAAAGGTACTTGCAATTCTTAATGTTTTCCCATGTTGAATTATGTGACTTTCATACCAAGCCTCAGTTTGTTTTTTACAGTAGAGTTAAAACATTTTGTTATCATCAGAACTGAAAGCAAAATTTCATGGACTGTTGCTCCTGCCAAAGAAACATTGCCCTCTCTTGGCTTTAGGTGTTAAGACACTTAGCAGTGTTCTCTGTTTAATTTTAGAGTGTTGCTTTCTAAATCTGAATTGGAGCAGTTTGCCCTGAAATGTCATAGATGCTTATTTTGCCTAGAGATGAATGTATACAGCTAATTTCTCATGTGACTTTTAGATGGGAGTCAGAGTTAAAATGGAAAATTGCTGTGGGAAACTGGCAGGGTGTTAAAGTCTTGAGTGCTTTTAAGGGCAAATAAAACCTCTTTCCATTCTTGACTGCATGAAAATTATTGAAGTCCTCAGTAAACTGGGAAGATGATGAGTATTGTGGATTTTCATCTTTCTCTCATGAGTTCTTGTAATTCAAATCTTATCCTAGCTGCAGTGTTATTCTGCATTAAATATCCTGAATACCAAGATCGAAGTATTATTTTTATACTTATTTATCCTTTAACTCTTCAGTGCTGTGAGAAGGCTCATTATATACCATTTTTGTTGCAAAGGTTCTATCAGTATTAGTTCATCTTGACTGATGCCCTTGACTTCAGAGTATAAATAGAAAAATAGAGATAGGTGACAGGAATTGATTAACAATCCTCCTCCTAAGTGAAACAGTAAACCTATCTAGATAAATCTCTAGCTCAAAAGGCTGGGGAAAACATGTTAAAAGAATTAAGGGTAGTATGAGTGTATGTATGTGATTGTTTAAATTGATAGGGAAATTTCTGAGAAGAGTTATAAGGACACAGATCCTATCTGATTGTTTTTACTGCCCTTCAATTTTTATTAAAAAATAGGCTTATGGGTTTACACTATTGGACTGGTTCTTTGCTTTCTCTTTATTTTTAATTTTAAGGGAAAGTATTTAGTTAAAGTAACTAAAAACAATACTTTATGACCTTTTCAAGTCGTGTGGGTGTATGTATAATTATATGTGTCCTATGTAATATATACAGCACATATATATATATAGTATAATATATAGTGCCTGTATATAACTTTACATGTAACTACCACTTTGTTATTATTTGATGTTAGTTACAGAGTTGAAAGGGCTTGAAGGAGTCACTTTACTCCTTCTCTGGTACTTTTGACCCATCGCAGACAGGTGAAAAAACAATATTTTCCCCCATTAACTCCCTGTCAGGGGGTATTCTAAGCACTTGATGTGTATTAACTCCTTTAACCCTGATATCCACCCAAAGAGATAGGTACTCTTCTTATCCCCACATATCATATAAGGAAACTGAAATTCAGAGAATTTCAGTAACTCGCCCCATAAAGAATGGATCTGAGATTGAGGCAACATAAATGAATTTGGAGCACAGACTCTGGGCACTTCTTTCCTTCTCCCATTCTTTCTAGAATTTCCAGTTCCAAGGGTTTTTCACTCTCACTTTCCTTTACCTAATGAGGTTTTGTCAGTTTACATTTTAAGGCTTCACGTCTTTTATACTGCATTAGCAAAAACACATTCTTCTTACCTTAGATCTCACTGTTTGTGGTGCTATTTCTAGTATTCACAAATATGTCTCATATTTCCTAAGACCTTTGGATTTGGACTTTAATCCACAAATGTGTTTGACTTTTTCTGGACAGCATATAGATAGCACATTCAAGTTATCAATGAAAGCTTATGGTTTGTATATTCTAGTATGTCCTGGTTCTTGAGGCACACTGCTGTTAATATTTTGAATGAGTAAATTCCCATTGAGCATAAAACTGTCAAGTACATTTTTGTGATTCAGTATGATAAATGCATACTTTTGACTAGCTGGCTGGCACATTATCTTCCTGACTAAATGGTGGCGAAGAGAATAAAGATTGGGATACTATCTCCCACTTCCCACATCCTGCACTCTTCACACCATCCCTCACACTCCCCCTCTTCTTCATGTGTAACCTGGTGGATCACCACTCTTACTGAAGATAAAATCCTGCTGGGGAGTTTTCAGCTTCCTAAGCCAAAGATAATCATTATCTGAGGATCACACCACATTGAGTTTGCACCATATATCTTCTTGGTGCTTAAGTGTGTTCCTCTTTTTTTTTTTTTTTTTTTGGTTTGGTTGATTTTAATCATGGGTGTTCTTAGGCTGTAGTTGTTTCCCCCTCATAGTCCAGAATTTCTTTCAAGTGTCCCTAGGCTTGGGGCTGCCACCTCAGTCCCATTATACCAAGATCTTGACTGCTTTGCCTATTTCTTTCTTTGAAAATGATGTACATGCGGAAATTGTCTATTAGATGTCCAATTACTGTACCAGAATTCCCGTTTAATGGGCATGTTTATGTTCGTGTGACCCTCTGTGCAGACTGTGGAACTTTCACCATGATTTGGAAGTGATGGAGTGTCTTTCCTTTTAGCTTGTGTGTTCCTATGGCACCCTGTTCTTGTGCCTGATCTGTCATGATAGCAGTGTGGTTTTCCTGTTTCCCTGTAACTTTGACTCACCTGACTGAGATTCTCAAAGACTATGAACTTGGTTTAGTGAGGATAGTGCTATTCTTTGTTGCCCTGTCTTGTCCCAAATATCATTCAATATGAAACTGTTGGGTGCTTCCCTGGTGACTTAGGGGTTAAGTCTCAGCTCTGTCACCACTACCATGGTGGAGTTCAATCCCCTGCCAGGGAGCTAACCCACATCTGGTGCAGCAGACCTCTCCTGTCTTGCCCATTGCTCCCTTCAGCAGTGTTCTTCAGTAGATCTGCCTATGCTGCTCCCCACTCTGTCTATGGTGAATCCTCTCATACATACACCCCACCGACTCCCTGCCTACACCCCTGTTCTTCTGCAAAATAAACAAATAAATATTTTAAAAGATGAAACTGTAAGTAACAATCTAAGTAACTTCTTGGTTTTAGTAGTTTTAGAAATTAGCTGAGGAACTTACATATAGTACAAATATATGCTTGAAAAAAATGTGATTTCTAGTGATGGACTTGGAATCAAGGATTCTGTGGCACAACTGTCTTTAGTCCAATTTCACACCTCTGTCTCCTTTGCCCCTGTGATGTCTTCCTGGAGTGCCTTCTTCCTGTGGTGCCCCCACTTGCCAAATTGCCTTTCACTTTCAAAATCAGCCCAGAGATCACCAGCCCTGGGAACGCTTCCCTCACTTCTCTCACATCCCTGTCTGTCTCTGGCCTTAAATATGCTTTATGATGCTGTTTGTATTTAGCTCTTATTTATAAACTACCTAACCCCTCTCCCCTGATAGACCTGAGTTTTTGAGACCAAGGGCAATGTCTATTCATTTCATGTTTCTACTCATATTATGGTGTCAGGTGCCAGTAAATATGAGGTTGTTGGGATTACGTTACAATACTCATACTTAGAGGAAAGTGTCATTTAGTGAAAAGAATGAGAACCTGGGAGAAAAGGAATGTGACCACGATTACTGCAATGACAGCGGGAACTGAGGAAAAGATGGGTTTGGGGACAGCATGCCATTGGTGAATGACCCCACCAGTTTGGGTGGGGCACACATTCTAGGAGCTGTAGACAGAGATGTTGGCAGCAGTGTGAATAGAGGTGTAAGGGCTGTGTGAGTCACAGGTGAAGGCATGGGGAAGACAAAATGAAAGGTGCAATTTCAGGAGAAGGTGGAGGACCCAGGAGATGATGGCCATGTTGGAAAGAGGACAGCGATAGCTGGTAACTGAGAGCTGTGACAATAGGGAAAGGACGGGGGCGGAGTGGGGGATGGGAAGCCTTTTGGCAGCAAGGGGCCCTAGCAGGCATGAGGGAGGGCTCTTTGGACAGCAGCAATGTTAGATGAGTTGCACAGTCCTTCTGTGACTGATGATGAAATTCTATGTCAGATAATCATTGGGAGCTGGGACTATGAGAGAATCAAATGGTGGTTTTGGCTTAACTTGTCAGAGAGTGAGATCACATGGGACCATAATGGTGAACAAACAGCATGGAAGAGTGGATCGGAAATTTACTTTATTCTCTTCTCCCCCCTAACTGCCTGTTCAGACCATTTTTTGGGATTGGGCTTTCTGTCCTTGGATGAAATCTGAGACAGACTTGTTCTTCTTGGCTCTTCTCAGATAAAAAATTAAAAAAATATATTTCAACAACTTTTATCCATAAACAGTCTTGGTTTAGTATCATGTCTGATCTAGGCCAGTATAATAATACACATACTTTTTTAAAGATTCATTTATGGGTATAAGCTGGTATGCAGGCCAGAGGTGTGGGGCGGTGACAGGGTTCACCAGAGACAGTGGGGAGCAGAACAGGCAGATCGACCAAAATATACTGCTGAGGGGAACAGCGGGTGAGGCAGGAGAGGCTGCTGCGCCATGTGGGAATCTCCCCCGCCGGGCATCAAATCAGCACCGCCACAGCTGCTGATAGCTCCACAGCGCCGCGCCCAACCCCCAACCTGTTGTGCCACCAGGGAGGTGCTTACATATTTTATTCATACAGATATAAATCTTCTCCCTCTCTCACAGCTCTTTTTTGCTATATATGAAATTGTAGTAGGGAAGACAGTTAAGATAGGCTTGTTTTTCCTGTTTACCTCCTAAAACATCTTCTCTTCCTCCCTGACTCACTAGACAGCTGTGGCTTCTTCAGAGCAGACTGGGTAGGTAGGGATCATCATGGCAGGAAGGTCTTACTGTGATATCAGGCTGCAGTGGTCTCTTGTCATGGTAAATAAAATCCTACTAGTTCTTTTGTGAACCACATATGGCTCACGTGTACTTCCCTCCCTCATTCCTTTGACTCTCACCTGTGTTTCCCTTGCCATCAGGAAACATTTTCTCTACTTTCACCTTAGTGCAGGCTACTGAGATTTGCCTACCTGCCTGGCAGCCTTAATTCAATTACAGCTTATGTTGACTTGGCAGTTTGTGTGGGGTTGTTGAGGTAGAAACACCCTGCAGACTCCAGGAAGTATCTTCTAGTTCCAAAGAGAGAGGTGGGAGCTACAACTATGGATGTGGGGTATACACTGAGCAGATGGTGCCTGAAGTCATCAGAGTGGACTTAGTGGCCCAGGAAGAGACACAAAACCTCATGGAGACTCACACTGAAGAGGCAGAATGAGGAAAAGGATCTGCAATGCAGGTTCCATGAAGGGGCAGAGAATAGAGGAGTCAGCAAAGAATTACATCTACTATTTATTTTGTCTGTATTTTACCCAGAATATGGAACTTATAATACAAATGATTTTTACATTAATTGTGAAAGGACTCTAAACTTTTTCCCTTATGTTTTGAAAATTGATGTTAATTTTACTTTAAACTTTCTTTGTAGTCAAATTTTAACTCTCTTTTCCAGTTGTGTATGAACACAGATCAAGATTGGAGAAATCATTGCAAAAGGAAAGACTTGAACATAAAAAAGCAAAGGAAGGTAAGTAAATAATGTGATTTGTGTCGATGTTTTTAATCATACTCTTCTTCGATGAATCATATACTTGTTTTATTGTTTCTTTGCAAAGAAATTTCTCAGATTGTCCCAAAGTCAATTTTATAGGGGGCCAGAGAAAGAGATAGCAGACAATGTGCTCTGCCTTATGTAATAAATTAACTCCTGTATATAGAATCTTCCACATAGTTTGTGCCACCTTGGTAGTTTGTATATTGGTTATATGGATATTATTTCAATATATACTGAAGCAGCTTTTCATTTGACTGTTACACACATGTGTTACTATTACCTGAAACTTCTGTGTGCAGAGATGCAGGAATTGACAGTATGCATTGCCCTGAGTAGGCCAAATATTATATACATGTGCACATACATACATTTATAACAAATTAATCACATTATATGGTGTTTTTTAGGCTATGTACTGACTTTCATTTTTTTTTTTAAAGATTTATTTTTTATTTATACATACAAGCTGGGGTACAGGCCAGAGGTGTGGGGCGGCGAGAGGGTTCACCAGAGACAGAGCGGGTAGCAGAACAGGCAGATCAGAAATACACTGCTAAGGGGAGCAGCGGGCGAGGCAGGAGAGGTCTGCTGCGCCATGCGGGACTCTCCCCGGCCGGGCGTCGAACTCGCGTCGCCGCTGCCGACAGCTCCACAGCGCAGCGCTTAACCGCTGCACCACCAGGGAGGCCCTGACTTTCATTTTTTAAGGCTTTTGTTGGCACAGCCAATTGGTTCAGTTTGAAAAATTTAACAGTTAGCCCAGGTATTGGGCAATGCAGTTGATTTTTTATCAGAATTTTTCTATAAAGCATAGACTTTCTACAGCTTGTGGTTTCATGTTATCTGCATTTTTATTTTTATTCACGTTTTGTGCTAAATCTTGACATTTAAATTAGCTGTTTTGTCTGATTACATGGTATGGTGCAGAAGAAGGGCGAACAGTTTGGTTTAGGAAGTTTTGCCTACCCTGGATTTAGACTATGTGAAGAATATCAAGTTTGACATTAAAATGCTTTGATGGGACTTGGATTTTCCTTATCTTCGAATGCAGGGTGATTTTATAGGGCCATCTAGTGGATAATAAAGCTTTAGGAACATTCAGGTCCTAGATGTCTATAGTATGCCATCTAGTGGATTGTAATAAATCATCTCTGTTTTTGAATGTGCCTTATGTTTTGTCCTTAATTTAGGGGAAGGTTAATCACTGACATTCTAAATGTACTTTTAATCACTTGGTTATAATGTGATTTTGTTGATGCAAGATATATAACTTTAATGTAAAAGGATTATATAATACTTTTCAATTTTTTTTAAACCATTAAGAGAGAAAATAGTCAAGTGACCAAATAGGTTGTTTTAAACCTAAAACATTTCTTTGAAAATCTGAATAAAGCTTGCCTTTATTTTTAAACTATTCCACAATAAATTAATATAAATCCTATTTTCTCTATTTTGCATTCCCTAGATTTTCTTGTTTATAAGTTAGAAGCACAAGAAACATTAAATAAAGGAAGGGTAAGTCTTTTTTTTTTTTCTATGAAACGTGAAGTAGAGGAAAATATAACCACGCGATCTTTCTATTCTGTTGACCATTAGAATTGGAAGGCTGAAATACATATTTTTTGCCACCAAAAATTTCCAGTAGAAAGACTTTACTCCTTTATTTGTTCATTCTCTCTGTAGAATATAATGTTTATTTTGGTTTGTCTTTGCACAACTTTACTGTTATTTGCACAGACAATACTGTGTAAAGTCTAACAGCACCTGGCCTAGAAATGGCATTTAAAAGCATTTGTGGGATGAATGAGTGAATGAATGATACTGACATTTAAATTATTTTTAATGTTAAAATTAACTGGAGAAAAACAAGTCTTTCTCTTATTCTAAGAAAAACATTTGAGTATTAGTTGAATAAAATACTGACATTTGGAAGTATTAAAAATGAGACGAGTTAGTTCCTTGGAGAGCTGGGAGACTATCAGCTTTCAACTCTTACGTGATTTTATAGCCCACCCCCCACAACCAAACTGTATATTTTATCATGTAATTTCCTTAAAAGTTAAAACAAAATTGTAAAGCAATGAAATAAAGTGATAACGCAAAAATAAATTTCATTTTATAAGATGTAAAAATGTGAAACAAGAAATGATCACAAGTGTATGTGTCCTGGCTATCGGGCTGAGCAAGAGCCGGGCTCAGGGGTAGACCAACACAACATAAGGAGAGAAACTTGCCAGGTGGCTTTTTTATTTAATTTTTCTCAGTGGTTCTCCTTAGATTTTTTTTTTTCATCTTAGACTGGAGGCAGTAGGACTACTAGAAAGCTTGCACCTGATTGCGGTGGACCCAGGATTATGGAACTGTGTGAGCTTCATATGTGAAACTGCTCCATTCAAAGATACACTTTGATTACGAAGTTGAGCTGTAGATTAGACTCAAGCTCCCCTCCTGACTCTGCTACTGAAGCCAGTGTTTGCTCCTGGCCTGTTCCTAGTTCTTTATCAGTTTCTCACTTTGTAAATTGGAATCTCTCCAGGTAAAGTAATATGTGCAGAATTTCTTATCCATTGAAGTTTGGTGAAGGGTATTGTCTTTACTCTTCCCGCCCATGAGCCATGCTAAGCTTGGAGGGCTTGCTTCCTATTGGTTTATCCTCTCTGCTTCCTTAGAGCACCCAACACAATGTGTTATCCACATGTGGCCAATGTATGTCAGGGACAAATTCCTCCCTATGCCTGGGCCTCAGTTCCTCCCTGGATAGGAGAGTAGAAATAAATTAACACTGCCAAGCTTCTGTTTTATGATTCCATGCCTTGCTTTTTCATTACTAAAATCTAGCAAATGTATGGGAATGTTAAAATTCCATGTCTGATATTAAATAGATGACTCAAGTGACTCAAGTGATACCCTGTTTCAAGGATAGAATTCATGTTGGCTCACACAAGTGAAATGAATTAAATACATGCATTAAGAACTTTTAGCTGTGTTTAATGAGTCAGATTATTTTTGTGTTAACTATTTTCTTTTCAATTTACAGCAAGATTCCAATAGTAGATACAGTGCATTGAATGTTCAACATCAGATGCTGAAAGTGAGTAACTTAAGCTTGTTCTTCATGAATGAATTAAAGGATTAAATAGCATACATGATTAAGGAAGGTTTACAGAAACCTGATTTATATCATGTGATGGTATATTAAAGTCACATTTGGATAGAAATGATCTGTAACTGTAAAGTCTCATCATATTTGTCACCCAATTACAAAGCACATAGTTTAGCACATCACACATTTTCTTATAAATCAGGTTCTCCAGTCACCTAATTATTAATTTTGTTCTTCACTTTATTCTCTAAGGCTTTTTATTTGTTTATTTAGTTTCTCTCAGTGGTTTTATTTAGGTTTTTTTTTTTTTATTTTACACTCACTGGAGGCAGTAGGTCTACTAGAAAGCTTCCTTCTTCTTACTAATATTTATTGTGTCCTTTTGCACAGGAATTTGTATGTAAAGATTTTCCTTCCTGGTTATTAGGTAAAACTCATTACTTTGTATTAAAAAGACAAGAGAGAGGGAGGGTGTGAGAGAGATTCACTGGTCTGTTAAGTTATGAGATAAGCGGGGTGTCATTGTGCCATTGTGCACAGTAGGGAAACTGCTGTGATCGCTATCCCGGATTCCCAGCTGTTTATTTGATCGTGTCTGTCTTCAGAATCACTCGAGCATGTGCTTTTCATTGAAACCAGTATTTTTCCTGGTTATCAAGACAGTAATACCTGAATTAACTGTCCTTAGATATCCATAGACAGTAAGCAGTTGGAGGCTGTAGATTTTATCTAGGTGGGGAGCACAGCAAAATATAACTAGGGGCATGATAAATAGAATCATTCTCTAACCCATTATTTTATTAATTCCCCCAAAGAGAAAAGAATCTTTTTCACTCCTTCTTCATTAAACTTGATTATCAGGAAGAATAAAAACCAAAGAAGGGAAATGGAATTGTTGTTGGGAAAATATTACATTAAAAGAGGAAGTCTAGGATACCCAGGAAGGCATAAAATTTTCCAGTAGCTTTACCTAGTTTCCACAGTAATGTGAATTCCTGGGAATTTTCCGAATAGCTCCCTTTTCTATCTTTCATGCTAAGCTCTAATTTCTTGTTGTTCACATTGATGTTAGAATCCAAGGAGAATGTTATTTTTGGCTATGATCCCAAACTATTCATTTGAATGTAAGGGAAATGGAAAGGAACTGCATGAATTAAAAGCAAATTGAGGAAAAGGAAGCCTACTTCTTTACATGTTCCTGCTTTCTTTCAAGAGACAGGTTCTGCTATTAAGGAATACACTTTGATAACATTTGGAGACTGTACATCAATATTCAAATTTTCATCTTTGCAGAGTCAACATGAGGAGTTGAAGAAACAGCACACTGATTTGGAAGAAGAGCATCGTAAACAAGGAGAAGACTTCAGTAGGACATTTAATGACCATAAGCAGAAATACCTGCAGCTGCAGCAAGAGAAAGAACAAGAACTTTCTAAATTAAAAGGTATTTGGATATCTTATTGGCCAATTTATATGGAAATATGCACTCATAACTATGTTTTAATCGAACAGTAGATTTATTTCTTGCATAATGATTGATCTACATTTATCTTGTGGTCTGTTATTGGTCACTTATTTCTCTGTAACTCTGAACATTAATCTTTATTTCTTTGGGTTTGTCTAGTGAATCAGAGTGCAATAATTAGCATTTCTCAATGGGGTGCATCAGCCATGTTGGGCAAGACACTTCATTATTTATGTGTGTTGGAGACATTTAGTGACTCTTACCTGTTCCCTCAAAATGTGATTACTGTCCCCTAGTCATTTGGACAGTTTGCCCAGGCATTTCTAAAAATCTACAAGGGGGCAGTGCTACTTGTTAATAATATTAACAAGTATAACTTGTTAATAATAGCTTTGAAAAGCCCCTGCTCTGTAGTCATTGCCCTGGTGAACATTGTAATCTTCAATTGCTAGTTTTGTGACCGTGAAGAAATTGATAAATTGTGTAATTACCGCAGACTCCATTATCCTCATCTATAAAACTAAGATAATCATATAAAGTATCAAGCTTGTGGGGTTGGTATGAGGATTAAATAATTTGTGTAAAGCACCTAGAATATTTAGTGGTATGTGGTGAATCTTTAATGTAAAGTAACTGCCATCTACACCAGCACCAGATGTTTTCATAGTAATGTGAACAGAAACCTATCATGCTCTCAGTATATGTGACTTCTGGAAAAGGAAAATAGGCATTTTACAGTCATCTTTTCAGGTGCTAAGTACATTTGAAGGAAAAAAATTACTTTTAAAAGACACACAGTGGTTGTAAAAACAGTGATGAAATCTGTAAACTCTGTAGTCTAGCTAATTGTTTTATGCTAAACAATTTCCTGGTTTGGATGTAGTGCATTGCATGTATGTAAGATGTCATATTTCTTCCCCAAGGGAAGGTGGGTCATGGGAACTTTAGATTTCTCTGTACTTTTTTTGCAATTTTTTTTCAAATTAGTATTTCAAAATAATTGTAGCAAAAAGGCAGATGAGAATTAAGTAACCATTGAGGCAGTTTACAAAGGATTCAGGTGGTGTTGATAGAGTTGGGCCAGATAGCAACAGATGATGCCCACGACATGCAGACAGCCAGGGGCCTTGGTGTGCTAGTGACATGGCAGGTGGTGAGGGGTCATTGAAGACAGCAAACCAGCAAAAGGAAAAAAAGTCCTCACAAAGGTCATTTTAGTGAGGAGAGAACCAGGAATTCCAGTGTCATGGCACTGCCAGGCTTAGAGAAGTGATACCTTTGGGTAGTGAGGGAAGAGACATGGAGCCCATTGACTTAGCTAAGTAAATACATTAAACCATAGCAATTAGTAAATCTATTTAAGAATGAGAAATAACATTTTCTAGGTGGTCTGACCTGTGCTTGGCATATTTTACATAATTTAGATCATTTAATTTTACATAATTTAGATGTCAGGTATTTTTATCTCTGCTCTATACTTGCTTCCTTCTTTCTTTGAAGTCAATAAATTAGTAATTTTTAACAAATTATGTAGAACAGTGAGAAAATAAGAACCATGGAAAATAGGACACATATATGTGAGTTCTGTGTCCTAAGGAAATTCAAGCCTCATAATCTGGTCTGAACTTCCTGGCATCAGGTCTCCCTGGTGGTGCAGTGGTTAAAGTCTCAGCACTATCAAGCTATCACCAGCCAGTGCAGCAGGGTTCAATCCCCAGCCAGGGAGCTTCCCACACATGGTGCCGCAGACCTCTCCTGTCTCGCCCGCTGCTCCGCTCAGTAGTGTGTTTCAGTAGATCCGCCTGTTCTGCTCCCCACTCTGACTGTGATGAATCCTCTTAGCCCCCTGAACCTCTCACCTACACCCTAGTTCTTGTATGCCTAAATGAATTAAAATAAATCTTTAAAAAATAAAAAATAATTATAAAAAAACTTCCTGGCATCTCTGTTAAGAGGAGAAATATAGGGAAGTATACAGTGCCTGCCATCAGATAGAGAATAGCACATCAGATAGAGAATACTACTACCTTGGGGTGCAGGCAGAGACAACAAAGATAAAAGGAGACTAAGAGAGAAAGAAGACAGAGAGATTGAGAGAGAAAGAGAGAGATTCTGTGTATAAAAATGACCTATATATAGAATTTGTGTTATAAATTAATTTTTGGAAGAAATTTCTCAGGCAACTTAATCAACAGAATGTGACAATGCCTTTGATTCTTTAATAATTTTAGTAATTTTCTTTAGTAATTTTCATGTCAACACTTTTGTTTGAGTGACCCTTGAAAAAAACAACTTAAACTGCTGAACCAGATTTTAATGGGATGTCCAGATGTATCCATGCCACATCCCCAAACTTGGCAATTTTTCTTGACTTGGTATTCTGTCAAAGTTTAAAACAATTTATTTGAGACTTTAGATGTGAAAATAATAAAATAAAACCCTGAAAATCTCAAGTCTTTATGTGGAATTTTCTTTCTTTTTTTTTTTAAATAGAAACTGTGTACAATTTGAGGGAAGAGAATAGACAACTAAGGAAAGCACACCAAGACATACATATACAGCTTCAAGATGTCAAGGTAAAATAAAACCAAACATTTTGCTCTCTAGTGTTTGTCTGCTTTACCTTGTAAAATAACTAAAAATAATTCCCTGATTGGCCAGATTGACAAATTCGCACTGTAATTTTGGGCTTTGCTTAAACTAGAGTGTACATATTACTTTACCACTTCTGCATCATTAGCTAAAAGATAGTATGAAAATCCAAACATTTTTATTGCTATTGAAATTATTCATTTATTAGATAGTTGCATTTTAATAAACTTTTTATTTTAAAAGCCTTATTATTATTGAAGTATTTGTTCCTTTGACTTTGATTTTATTGTAATGATAGTATTTGGGTAGCATATTTTAGATTCTAGAATACTACATTAATCATAACCTTCTTGCTACAATGATTTTCAATCTTAGCAAATGCTGCAACAACAAACAAGCAAGCAACCTGTTGGATGGTTATATCACTGTCAGCTGAAGAGGAATTTATGTTAGAATGTTAAAACTCAACATGTAAAATTCTTTTTTGTGTAGCAACAGCATAAGAATTTACTCTCCGAGCATGAACAACTTGTAGTGACTTTGGAAGACCACAAGAGTGCACTAGCTGCTGCACAGGTTAGAAGGGTAGCAGCCTCCGCTGGTTCTTTTTAAAGTCTGCTTAACATTTCTGAATTCCTTTATGCATGTAGTCTCTCATAAGCCAATCTTCAGTGAGCTTCTTAAGACAGAGCTATTCTGATTCTAAGAACCGTGCATGCTTTCAAAATTCAATCAAGAGAACATGAAATAGACCATTGATTATTTTGCACTGGTGATATGATGCACATGACTCTTTCTACCCTGCACTAGCCCCTATGTGCAGAAGTCTAACACTTGTTAAAATCACAGAAATTTCACCTCTATGGGCTTTTGCTGCTATATCACTTGTGTTGACTCTTGCTATAGGAAGTACAGGATTTTATGATGCGACCTACAAGATAAGTTACGGTCTTCCATCCTTTCCTCACTTGCTCCCAGAATTCTAGTCTGCATACACTCTTCTGAGGACTAGACTTAAGTGTTGTTCATCAAATTAAGTAAAATAGGAAGAGAACTCATGTTGCTGGAGAAGCATAAACGGGAATCATAAGCTGTATTTGTTAGAACTCTGGAATGGTCCCTGGCACATGGCAGGCCTCAGCGCATGTTTATTGAATGAAGAAACAAGCAGATGTGAGTGTGGGAGACCTTACTAAAGCAATACCATACTCTGCATTTTACAAATTTTATAAAAGAAGGAAAGAAATTGGGATGACTAGCTTAGCCACTATTTGTTCTTTGCCACTAGATTTTCACTTCTTGTGGCAGAATTAAGAATATAGAAAAAAAATTACCTGTACTTATTAGGAGACTATGATTATTTTTTGTCTTTATAAAATTATTAAAAGTACAATCTGATAGGCCTTGCTCCATCCCAGAAAGTTTGGCGTCTGTGGAATCCCTTTTCAAGTACTCAGTGGTTGGGTATCTCCCTATGAAACTATAGCTGCATGGTTATTTTTATATGAGTATGAATTAAATTTACTTTAGAGGACATTATTTCATTCTAAACCTTCTTTATAAAATATTTGTCAATTATTTTGCCTACATATATTATTTTATATCATGTTTTTCGTACTGAAATATGCTATAAACTCATCTGAATATTCTAGTAATACAGTGGTCATAAATATTAGGCTAAGCAACAATCCAAAAATCCAGAGAAGTATAAGTAAAATAGTTCATTTAATAATCCAAATAAAATTCTTTAGTAGGCCTTCAGGGCAGATACAGCATAGGAAACATTTTTATTTAGCCTGTGTATGATTTCTGTTTTTTGAAAGATCCTTTTGGCTTCCCTTTTGTCCTACCTTCCCCCACCCCGCTTTTTGATAGTTACTAGAACTGGATGTGATACTTAATGAGAGCTGTACTGCTGACCTCCATGTCAAACTGTCCTGGACCTCCCTAATGTTATTTTAAACATCCAGCTTTTTCATACAAATCATCTGATGAGATTTGGTGTTGACAACCTGCTTTTGAATTGTATGAGAGGCTGGGGAGGAAGCAAAAACAGAATAGAATCTGAGTATTTACAGTTTTCCTGGGATCATCTTAAGAATTTTATATAAAGAATTTTTATTTTTTGGTATTCACAACCTAGTGAACCATATGGCAGTGACCCTTTTAGAACTAAATAGTGAGAGGTCAAAGGGAAATAAAGCAGCTAACCCAAGATCTGTGACGAGAACTGAGCTTGAAGCTTTGTTCATCCTGACAGGCTTAACTCTTAACTCTTAACTCCTTTGTTTTTGTTTTTTTCTTGAGATTTCCCTGAATCACAGTTACCTGGGTCTTGGTTCAGACCCAGACCTATTGAGTCATAATTTCTAGAGTGTGGGCCCAGGTGCCTACATTTTTAACGTGATCCGCTCACTGATATTTGAGAACCATAAACCACAGTATTACAACCTTCAAAGATGATATATTTAGGAGGCTAAAGAAGAAAGTCTAGAATTGAGGTTTGTTTATCCTCCATATTTTAAAATATTAAAATCATTAATATGTGGATGTGATTTTTTTTTTTAACCTTCAAAGTTGGTTTGCAAATGTTTTGATCAGTTTCTGGGATAAGGGTGACTGTTAACCACATGATACACTTTTGTTAAATTGCAAATAAGCACTCTGCTCAAACAGATTCAGCAAGCAGACTTTTTCAACTTTGTGTGAATTAGAAAGAGGCAAAAAGATGCCTCTTCCTTGGGGTGTAAGTCACCGTGCAGGGTGCGTGCTCTTGTGATGGAAGCACCTACTGGGGTCCACCCTGTCCTGCCCTCTCTGCCATGTGCACTGAGGAAGGTGGGCTTATGTGGAAAACTTGTTCAGAAAAGATGTCTGTGTGCTTTGTATGTGTTTATGTAAGTGTGTGCATACACATAGATTTTCTGCTCAATGATAACATGATAATGAACTAAGCACATACTGTGTTTATTGATTCTTTTAATTAACGTATTTGATTTTCTTTCTGTTTTCAAGTTCCTTAATGAAAAATATCACAAGCACAAACACATACAAAGAAACACACACTCCACTGCACATACACACAAATACACCATTGTGAGTATATTTGAGAACTGTAACTATGTACACACCTTTATCACATTAGAAGAAAGGGATATTCCAAATTCAAAAATAAAAATCTAGTCTCATTTCATCATATACTTTTGCTTTCCAAAATCTGCAGAGCATAATAGAGCAAGACCTCGGGCACTCTAGAGTGTAAAGGTCCCTATCTGAGCACAAGTTGACTGGGAGAAGAGAGTGGCCTGAGTGAAATATTTGTGTATATGAAATAAATACATATATACACACACAGAATCTATCAATATATATTGTTTTAAACCTATGATTCCTTTCGACTGAAAAATGTTACTTGGGCCATACTGGCAAAAGATATTTGTACTTGTATTTGTATTACTGTGAATTTTTAATAGATTTTTGATGCTATTAACCTGATTGCATAACTTTCTTAAAATTTTAATATTGGCATTATAAGAAAGTTATTTATGAAAATTCTGACTTTGTTTAATGTAGCATGAGAAACTAACATCTGTCTTAGATATTTTTGCTCTGGTCCCTTTAATTCTATTTTGCATGAGCTTAAAGTGGTTAAGCATGTTCAAGTTAAAAAAACGAAACTGTAGCATGGTAACAATCTGCATATTTTCACTAACTTGTATTTATGTGTAGTATTTTTGTCTACTGTTTTAGTGAGCCCTAATGCCCATTTATGAATGATATCTTTTTCTCTTCTTTAAATTGTGCGATTTGCATCCGATTGTACAATTTATATGCAGACTCAAGTTGCAGAATATAAACAACTGAAAGATACTCTGAATAGGATTCCAAGCTTTCGGAGACCAGATCAAGCAGAGCAGCAGAATGTTACCCAGCTGGCACATTCCCCACAAGGTGACAGAGCAGCACAGGAGAAGCCACCCCGAGAGCCACAAGAGGTAAGCGGCGTGACCTGGAGCTCTGTGGCCAGGTCACTGTGCCTGTCAAGCTGTCATCAGGTGAACTTGTCTAAATGTTGCCAACTCTCCATGTAGAACACTGGTTCTCAAATTTAAGTATGTTATCAGAGTCTCCAGCAGAGCTATAAATACAGATTATTGGGGCCTAGCCTGGAGTTTTCTATTCAGTTAATTTGGGGGGAGACCTGAGATTTTGCATTTTAAAAGGATTCAACTAGTCTAGGGAGCACACTTTAAGAACTGCTGCAGTATTTTTTGTGAAAGATTGTCATCATTCATGTTGGTTTATTTGTTTACCTATCTGACAATAGGTTGGAAAAGACCTATTGTATCTTGAGTTTTTAAGGGATGTTTTGTTTTTCTTTTGGAGTTGCAGTGAGAAGGTTAAAGATCGTGAGGCTATTTTGTGAAACCAACTCACGCAAGGAGTAAAGTTGATAATATATTTGAACTTGATACAGTGTTTTAAACGGCCTTAATGAAACTACTAAGGTTATGCATACCATATCATAATGTACTTTTTTTGTATTCTGTCCTTCATTAAAGTTAAACATGCTTAGGATAGCTCCTTAGTGGAGTATTAAAACTAGTGTCACCCTTATCATTAATTCTTACAACACTGTTTTTGCGATCATATGTGTCATAGAAATGGCAAGTATGGTTATCTTCCCCTCTCACAAAACTGTTTTGAATAGTGAATATTTAAACTTGCCCTGAATTTTCATCTTAGGGGAATAATTAAGTTGGCCTGAGTGGACTTATGAGTCCTCCAGTGTACAATATTCCTTCGTAGATGGGTTTTGTGTCATCGTAGACTCTGGGTCCTGCATTAGCACTAACTAAAGAGCACATGACCAGATTCATGGCCTGGGAATTGATCCTGTTCTCTCTCCTGGTTTGGCTGCCTGTTCTGTGGATTAATCTTTTGATGACTCAGAGCGACAGGTTTTCCACCTGTGAAGTAGAGATAACACCTAACTGCTCTAAACTCTTTTAGAGGGATGCTGTGGATATAAATGACAGGTGTTTGAAAATTCTCAGGGCTCTTAAGTGAAATATTGATTTCATACAAAGCCGGGGCAGTCCAACTAGCCAGGTGTGCAACAATATTTCTAAAATAACCTATCCAAATGCTGTCCTCTGGTGTCTGAGAAAGGACTTTCCCCCCCTGGCTGGCTTACTTATTTATACAATCCAGTTTTCAGTTATATTTGTATTAATTATTTCACATTTATCTAAATTCACATTCTTTTTAATTACGGGGGAACAATCTGACCAAAGAAGTTCTTTTTTTCTGAGAAAGAGGATTGGGAGTGGGGGTGAGAAGAGGTGAAAAATTTCCCTATTGATATTATATCATCTCTTTTCCACTTCTCTTTTATAAGTAGTGAAGATCATATATAATGACCATCTTATCAGAATCAATTTACAGATTTAATGCAATACCTATTACAATACCAGTGAGTTTTTTTAAAAACGAAATAGAAGAAAAAATATCAAATTCATATGCGAGCACAAAAAGACCCAACTAGCTAACAAAATCTTAAGAGAGAAGAAGAAAAATGGAGGCATCACACATTCTGACTTGAAACAATATTATACAGCAACAGTAATAAAAACAAAAATGGCACTAGAAGAAAAACAGAAACTTAGACCAGTGGAACAGAACTGAAAGCCCAGAGATAAGTCCATGTAGATATGGACAGCTAATTTTCAACAAAGAAATTAAGACCTCACTAAGGAGAAAAGGCAGCCTTTTTAATAAATGGTGCTGGGAAACATGGATAGCCACATGCAAAAAATAAAGCAAGATCCATATTTAACACCTTACAGGAAAACCCACTCAAAATTGATTAAAGATTTGCACAAAGGAACAAAAGCTATAAAGTACTTGAAAGAAACTGTAGAGAACACACTACAGGACATCTATCACAAACATGTATTTGGGAATACAACCCCAGCAGCAAGGGAAACAAAATGAAAAATAAACAAGTAGGACTATATCAAACTTAAATCTTTTGCACTTCAAAGGAAATCATTACAAAAACAAATGGGCAACTTACAGAATGGGAAAAATATCTGTATACCATATATTTCATAAGGGGTTAATCTGCAAAATTTACAAAGTTACTTACACAGTGCGACAACAAAGAGACGAATGACCCAATTTAAAAATGGGCAAAGAACTTCAATAGATAGTTCTCTAAAGAAGACATTCAGATGGCCTACAGACGTATGAAAAAATGTTCAGTGTCACTTAGTATGTGAGAATACAAATTAAAACAACGCTGAGATACCACCTCACCCCCTAAGAGAATGGTCCATATAAAAATGAATGGAATTAACAAATGTTGGTGAGGTTGTGTTGTAAAAGGATCTCTCATCACTGTTGGTGGGAATGCAAACTGGTACAGCCCCTGTGGAAAACGGTATGAGATGTCTCAAGAAAATAGAAATGGAAATCCCTTTTGACCCAGCAATATTGCTATTAGGTATTTATACAAATAACATGAAAAATTTAACATGAAAAGATCTAGCAATACCTATGTACATAGCAGCACTCTTTACAATTGCCAGATCATGGGACCAATCTAAGTGCCCTTCAACAGATGGACAGAGAAAATGTGACACATATCTATTTGATTAAATATTATACAGCTGTGCAGAAAGATGAAACGAAGGCATTTGGCACAAAATGGATGGATCTTGGGGTGATTATGTTGAGTGAAATCAGCCAAACAATGAAAGACAGATTGCAGATGGTTTCAGTCATCTACAGAATATAAATAACCAAAGAACAATTACATGCAGACAATAGAAGAAATAAAAATTTGAACTTGGTTAAAAAAAAGAAGATAATAGTTACCAGAAGGGAAAGGTTGAAGGATATGCAACATGGAGGCAGATGGGATATGGGCACAGGTGGTTTGGTGGAGGCAATTAAAAAACAAACAACAAAAAAATTAGGGCCTCCCTAGTGGCACAAGGGGTTAAGTCTCAGCACTATGAAGCTATCTGCAGCCACTGCAGTAGGAGTTCCATCCCTGGCAAGGGAGCTTCCCACATGGTGCAGCAGACCTCTCCTTTCTCACCTGCTGCTCCCCTCAGCAGTATATTTCAATAGATCTACCTGTTCTGCTCCCCACTCTGCCTCTGATGAATCCTCTTACACCTCCCCCCCCCCAACACCTCTGGTTGACACCCAAGCTCTTGTATACATAAATAAATAAATCTTAAAAAAAAACTATAATAAGAACAACAACAAAAAAGCAACTCTGAAATATGTGTAATCTTAATGCAAGGTGTGTTCAGTGATTTGAAGGTGTGTGATTATAATGATCTCTGACAGAACTTGAGCTAATTCATTAAGAGAAGGGAAACAAAGGCAATCAGGTCATCACAGCTCTTTTACTGAGGACTTTTTAATTTGTTATGTGAAGAGGAGGCAACAGTGCTGGACAGGTGAAGCATGTGTTGGGCCTCAGAGCTTTCAAGACTATGGGTACCTGAAAGGTGAAATTCCAGAGAGAAGTTTTTAAATTTTTTTTTTTTCCCTCAAAAATTCCCCTTCACTCTGCTCATACCTAGTGGCAATCATGAAGGTATACATCTTGGGTCATCCTGCAAGAAAGAATTTGTTGAGGAATGTGTTTAGTTTGCAGCCCTCACTTGTAGCACCTGCAGAATCTTCCTCAGCTTTGGAATCAAAGCTGTGTTCTTTGAGTCAGAGCTTTCCACACAGACTCCAGGAAGTGGCTTAGCATGGCAGAGGTGTCCTGAATGGGAATGTCACTAGTGGATTGGCTTCAGGTTTCTAAGAGTGGCACTGTAGTCTGAGGTTCTTATGACCCAATCTCATTTGCTCAACTCCCCCCAAAAAGCCATATAGAAATTGTTGAAACTAGTAGGGATAATTGATTTAAATCAACTGGTATTAGAAAATTTCTCTATGGGAATACATGCCTTTTATCAATTCAGATTTTTTCTGTCAACAACGCAAAAACTATTTACAAAAGTTTCCTCTGATTTGCTTATAAATAATAAATAATACTTTAATAAAAATTAAGAATATTTTATTGTATCTGCTCCGGTGGACACTGTTTTATCTATTACAGCTGCCCATAACTATTGGGATTTTTTGGGGGGGTATTATCTAATAAAAAATAACTCCAACTCTCGGTTTCGTTTATATATGGGATACAGAGAAACCGAACAAAGGGTCAGGAAAACATCCAAACTAGCAAGCTGACCATCGATCTGAGGCTCAGAGCAGGGGAGAGGTTAAGACAGGGGAGGGAAGAGCAATGGGACTGTGGTGACCAGGGGAGGGGAGGACCAGGGGAACTACACCTGAGGGAGAAGTCAAATACCAGCCAAAAATGAACAATGATGTCAGCAAATAAATGAATGAATTAAAAAAAATTAAATCCAACTAATCTTCATTCTTATCCTTCTCTTTTCAAATAGTAATTTAAAACAAAATCTGCACTCAAGAAAATTAAGTAGACATTTCATCACTTGAAGTTCGAGGTTTCTTCCTTTTGATTCTAAGGGAAAATGAAGTTAGGTTGCTTTTGAGGGAAGACTCTACTGAGATGTGATCATTTTTAGTCTCTTTTAGGTTATTTACTGTATTCTTTTTGAGATGAAATTTTGCTTATATTATCTCTATTTTATAGGTGAGATTACACAGTGAGAAGAGTTAAGTGACTCCATTGCAGCCAGACTTTTCAGTCAGGACTCTGTATTTCTAGACTCCAAGATTTTGCTTGTGTTGTAACCCCATAGACATGGTAATAAAGAAATTATATCACTACTTTCGAAATAGAAGAGTGTCATTTCCAGTGATGTGCTTGACCTAGGTGTCTCGAAATAGTGATGTGTGGGAGAAGCATGAAGCAGTTCCTGAGAGGCCGGAAAAAAGAAAACCTTATCCTCCCACCCCGAAGGAGGCAGAATTTCAGGCTCCAGCAGAGCTGCGCCAGCAAGAGGCAGATGTCAGAGAGCCCGAGGAGCACCAGGTGGAAGAGGAGCATAGGAAGGCCCTGGAAGAGGAGGCGATGGAGCAGGTTGGGCAAGCAGAGCACCTGGAGGAGGAACATGACCCATCACCAGAGGAGCAAGACCGGGAGTGGAGGGAACAGCATGAACCGAAAGAAGCAAACAGCCTTCTGGAACCACATGCTCACACTAAGGTACCAGGTCATCTTCAAGTCTCCTGGGATTGTGTTGTGGGCTAAGATAGGGAGTGTAGCTTTCTTTCTAAGTATTAAAGATGCTTCTCCATAGAGGACAATATCTAAAATAAAAATTCGACTGTGACTAAATTTTATAGTCACATATTTAACTTTCCTATTAAAATATTAATAGAGCTACTTGCATGCCTCAGAAAGCTGACTGGGGAAAAGACAGAGTGCTGCTCGTTTGTGTGCATGGATTGTCTTTGTCAATAGTGCATAGAAAGGGGATCATGCTCACATCCCTTTAACAAAAAAGCACAGATGAGCACTGTGTCCTTGTCACCTTCCCGGAATATGCTCAAGTCCCTATGGGCATTTTGAGGCTGAGAAAAGTCCCTTTTTTGTTATCAGAAGTTTCCACTCCTTGTTCATTTGCGTTTGACCCTAGAGCAATGCAGGGATTAGTGGCACTGACCCTTACACATTCAAAAATTGAAAAATCTATTTATAACTTCTAGTCCCCCCCTTCGTATCCACAACTCCACATCTGTGAATTCAATTGACAGACATCCCCAGCTGGTCGACCTGGTGAATGCAGAACCCAGGATTGAAAAAGAAAACTGTATAAGTGGACAAGGGAGGTTCAATCCTCTGCTGTTCAAGGGTCAGCTGTACCATTAAATCGTCCAGTGGCTTTTGTGCATTTAGCTTCAAGGTAGATAGTACGTGATCAGAAAGCTAATATTACCACTTGTGGCTACTTCACTAGGTAAAGGTTTAACTAGTCTCTCTGCTCAGACTTTTCTACTGAGCACTCCTTTCTCACATTAAAAAATATCCATTATTGTTATTGTAAATGAAACTTTAAAAGAACTTTAAAGCAACACTGCTTGCAAACAGGCACCTTTCTTCCATTGTCTCTGAGGTGATACCAAACAATAGACTACTTTACATAGCTGCTGATCACTATTTGTTTATAAATCTGAATTTTTGATTGGCCTCAAACTTTCCAAGACTTCAGGTTGTTTGAGGCTTTAGGCTGGATAGGGGTAATGGTGACACTCTTAACATGGTTGCACACCTACCTTTGAGAAACCACTCTCAATCTCATAGCCTTCATGGCTCTCTTCAGTAGTAATTCCCCACTCCACTATGCTACCTCTTTTCTCTGTGGAGAATTGTATTGTGTCTATTTGTGTTGGGGTGGAAGAGAGAGGGGGTGGTAGCTCAATGATAAGCAGAGTATAAGAATTCCTGTATCAAATTTTCTTTAATCAGGAGGTACTTCTCACCCATTCTTTATCTCCTTGTAGAAGCTGGTTCTCTGTTTTTCCATCCTAATCTGAATGTGAATTTTTTTTTAAAGATTTATTTATTTATACATACAAGCTGGGGTACAGGCCAGAGGCGTGGGGCATCGAGAGGGTTCACCAGAGACAGAGCGGGTAGCAGAACAGGCAGATCAGAAGTACACTGCTGAGGGGAGCAGTGGGCGAGGCAGGAGAGGTCTGCCACACCATGTGGGATTCTCCCCGGCTGGGCGTTGAACTCGCATGGTGTGCTGCCAACAGCTCCTTAGCACAGCTCTCAACCGCTGCGCCACTGGGGAGGCCCTGAAAATTTTTTTAATTTTTATTTTTTTGGTTTTGCCTAGCCTGAGCTTGGTGAATACATTGCTAGAGTTATCTAGCATTCCTAGATCTTTAACTCTACATGGAAAAGTCCTAGACTCACCTTTAGCTCACAAAGACCCAATTAGTATGAGGTTACCAAGTACCTACTTAAATTTGAACATAAATTTAATTAAAATTTGAAACTGATTTCTTCTGTTGTACCCTCTTCCGTTTTCAAGGGAGCACATTGAAAATCTGCCTTAATGCCAGCAATTCAGGAGATCAGTTGTTTAAAGAACTCCAGAATGTAATGCCCAAAAATAGATGACTGGATCAAGAAGATGTAGTACATATACACAATGGAATACTATTCAGGATTCAAAAAAGATAAACACATGCAAATCGCAGCAATATGGATGGAGCTAGAAGGCATCATGCTCAGTGAAATAAGCCAAAAGGAAAAAGAAAAAAAAAATTGAATGGTTTCACTTATAACAGGAATATAGGGGAACCACATAAGGGAGAGACATTCAGCAAGAGGGGGAGGATAGGGGCTCAGAATGGGGGAGAGGGGAGCACGGGGGACTGTGGTGAGGGTTCACGGGTGAATTGGTGGTGGGAAACCTACGGGGAATGCACAATAATGTAAAAGACATAAATAATAACAATAAAAAAAATAAAGAACTCCAGAATGATTCAGAATGAGTTAAGAAATAGGAATTCCAGAGCTGGGTGACCTTGGACCTAATGTATAACCACAGCTCACCTATCAGATAGGTATTAATAAATAAACCCTGATTCCTGAGTTTATCACAAGAAGGGACAATCCAGAGGTCCTGACTGTTCTTACTCACCCAACTCCTTTTTTTCCCCAGGTGTATCCTTCACCCAAGCCTGTCCCCAAACTCCTATCACCCTATGAAGAGCAGTTGGAACAGCAAAGGCTGGCCGTGAGGCGGACTGAGGAGGCCCAGAGGCTGAGGGAGCATCAGGAGGCTCTGCACCAACAGAGGCTGCAGGGGCACTTGCTGAGACAGCGGCAGCAGCAGCAGCAGCAGCACCAGCAGCAGCAGCAGCAGCTTCTAGCCAGAGAAATGTTCCAGCAGAGGTCGGCAGGGCAGGAGGCAGGGCAGCCTCAGCGTCCTGACAAGCTACGGTAGCTTTCTCCTGCCGGCATAGAAGCCCTTTCTCTGATTTTTATAAGCATATTAAAAGCAGCTTCTTGAATTTATTATTCATGAACTTGAGGGGCTCCTATTGCTTTAGTAGCTGAAAAGAACAGCTTCTTGAAAATTAAATTTCAAGTAATCATTTTTTAAGACAATCAACATTTTTTTCTGATCTTAAAATAACCTAGCAGTTTTGTGCTGCCTTTATCGTTTGAAAGCTGTTCTATCTTTTTAAAGATATCTTTTGAAACCTTATCTGGAATCTTTATTATCCCTAATTGCATACATTTAAAAAAAACATTTTTATGTTATTTTTAAAAATGTTGAAAAACTTGTTTATTATGATCTCTAAAGACAAATGACATGCCAATTGTGTCATTTATTTCAGTCACTGAATTGTAATATTTGTGTACCGTGCAGGCAGCAAGCTCATTATGATGCGATGGACAATGATATTGTTCAGGGAGCAGAGGACCAGGGCATCCAAGAAGAGGAAGGCGGGGGTGAGAGTTCTTAGATGATGCATTTTTTAAGACAAATTGCTTGGTTAATATATGATGCCAACTCAGATTTATGCACATCTGAGTTCATACAAAACAATCTTTATACTGTGTATCTTTTGCTGTTATTGTATTTTTCTTAATCCTCCCAAATAGTGCACATTTGTAGCCACAGTTGCCAAAGACAGTCTATTTTTTCCTTTCATATTTTTCCCCATAGTTTAACTTTTTGTGTACTAAATTGTAATTTATGATGCATCATCATAACACTATTATGCTATGGGAAATTTCTACTTTTTCTCCTCACCTTAGGGATCCTTGGATCATGGCTTGAGAGTTTTCCAAATTAAGTCAATAGTTGCTTTCGTTTATAGTGAACATCTAGTATATAATCTACAAATCATGCTTACTATGATAATAGAAGTAGAGAGTAAACATCTCTCTGACAAGACAAACACTTAGACATAGATCCCCACATCCTATTCTGATATCCTGTAGTCCTTATAGTGAAGGAATGTTTCCCTCATGTCCCCACATGCTGCATTTTAAACTTTTTGTTCAATTATCAGTAAAATCCCTTCTTTGTTTAATCACTGAGTGTGCTAGAAACCTAAGGGCAAGTTAGCCCATGTTTTTATTTTCTATAGGCTAAATAGTCTCCATATACTTAGGTTTTCTCCTTTTATCTCTTTATAAAAATTACTTGTTCTTCCCTTTGTTTGCTCTTGTCTAAATTCTCTGTCATAATATTTTTTACAAAGCGCATGTGTGAGTGTAAGAGCAGCCGTGTGCCGTGTGCCGTGTGCCGTGTGCCGTGTGTGGAAGACACCATCCTCACCACACCAGACACATCGAGTTGGCTGTGTTTGGTTTTGATCTCACAACTGGGGTTGTTATTTCATCCATTTCCTGAAACATTATCGATTCCTTTCTATTTCCTTTGACATTATGAAAAAATTAGTTAATAATTTTAACTATGTCCAGTTGACTGGGCTTTATTTTACTGAGAAAGTTTGTCATTATTGTTTTGTGTATGGGGGAGGTCACAATTTCTTTTTTCTATTTTTTTTTGAAGATTTGTTTATTTATGCATACAAGAACTGGGGTGTAGGCCAGAGGTGTGGGGCAGTGGGAGGATTCACCAGAGACAGAGTGGGGAGCAGAACAGGCAGATCCACTGAAATACACTGCTGAGGGGGAACAGTGGGCAAGACCAGAGAGGTCTGCTGCGCCATGTGGGAAGCTCCCTGGCCGAGGATCAAACTCGTGCTGCAGTGGCTGCAGATATCTTCATAGTGCTAAGACTTAATCCGTTGTGCCACCAGGGAGGCCCACAATTTCTTTTATAAATAATTTAGAGTGGTTGAATGGTGTCACTAATCCACTTATCTTAGACATAACTATCCCAGGCAAAGGAAAAGCTGCACTCTATATTGATTTAACCTCACGGGAAGGGAGACTAGGTGAAATGGAATTTTCTTGGAGTAGTAAGGGAAGAGTCCTGTCTGGTTCACCTGGGCTGATGTTAGTTGTTTTGATTCATCAGCCTATGAGAGGGACAACCAGCACCAAGATGAGGCAGAAGATGACCCAGAGAATGGACGGGAACCTCAAGAACAAGGACCCCAGGAAACAGACCCTGAATCTGAAGCAGATGTAAGTGTCTTCTCTCCTGGTTATGACAGTTATAAACTCACAGACAGAAAGGAAAGTTGGAGGTTTGCCAGGCTCCCTGCCTCTGCCTCTGGATATGTCTGTTACTGCGTCAGTACTGAAGGCAGGTGGCTTCTGTGATTACAAAACATGATCACTGTTGTTCACTGTACACCATGGGTATGTGTGATGAGAATGTGTTAAAGGTGGCTCTGGAAAAGCATAAAGATTTTCCCTCTGACACTCATAAAATTAAAGCCAAGAAAAGCAAAATCTTGAGGCATTAAAATGTATACTAATTCTAAAATATGGGGAGAAAAGCAGTTGTGGGAACTGAAGGGAAAGCCAAAGAGAGGAAATGAGCCATCATCCAGCATGTTGAGCAGCGTGGGTGTTGTGTGTGTCCTGGGACTCCATGACAGCCCAGTGGTCCAGGGACCAGTTTAAGAAACATGCCGATAGGCTGTGTGATTTGAGAGCGGGGGGACATGGGGGGATAAAAGCAACAATTGCACAAGTACCATTATGCTGTAAAAAAAAAAAAAAAATAGAATGAGGTAAAGACTGAATAATCAGATGTTCTTTGCATTTACCTAAAAAGGACTAAGACCCCAAGTTTAGCCTCTTGTTCTGGGGCCTTAGTTTGGCTTACAAGTGAGCTGAGCAAATGCCAAGTGAGTGTGTTCTTGTGCTTACCTATATATGATATTTACAACTTTAACTCCCCTGTCATTGTTTGCTGGTAAATATTGAGTCTATAAAATTCAGTCTGTGATATCCCATGGGCCCTGTTTATAATAATTCAGTGGCTTGGTGGAAGGACTCCTTTCCTTCCTCGGTAGTCATTATCATTGAGGAAATCTTCCTTGATGGAAGTGGCTTTTCTACTTCACTTGTGGGGAGATATGGCAGAATCATTGGCTTGCCAGCCCCTGAAATGCATTTCTGAAATCATGCTCTAGAGAAACATAGCCCTGAAGCATTTTCAGGAAACAGCAAGAGCTGCACAGAGAAGAAAATTAGGAGAGAATGTGAGAGAACAAGAGAGTGTTGGTCTGTGAGAGAACAAGAAAGCAAGTGTGCAGAAGTCAAAGAGTGCACATGAGAGGACTGAGGTGGACAGAAAAGGGATGAGTTATTTCCATTGCTGGTGCCTGGAAAATGCTGTGCACTTCACTTAACTTGGCTATATTATCCTTTACATTTCTACCATCTATTTACTTGTTCTGGAGAGCATACTGCAAACATTGGTCTTTCTACCATGTCTTCTTTTAACTAGAAATTTTTAAGTTACTTCTCCCTCTCTTTATTTCACCTAATTTATTTATTTAGATTTAATGATTTTTGTCCAGCGTTATTGAGGTATAAATGGTAATCTGCTTTATCTGAACATAGTAAAAGTGCCTGTCAAGTCTTATGATTTGATTCGAGTTGGAGCTAGTGAGTGCATTTTTATGAACTTTTGCAAGAACTTTTGGCACTTATTTTCTAAAGAGAAAGTGTTACAGTTTTCTTATATTTTCACAAAAATTATTGATAATGCACAAAAAGAAATCCATATAACAAGAGACTGTGGAGTAATTGGAATTTAGTGTGAAGGTAATGATCTGTATTCCCAAGACAAGTGTCATTTGCACTTGGATGACATAGATGACCAGCAATATCCAGGTAATAGACCAGTTGAGACCGCAGTGAGCTCTTGAACAAGTTCAAGGCTCTAAAGTAAATTGAACTAGAATCTTGCTTTCTAGAGAACATGATATAGAGACTAAATCTTTCTCTAAGGCTTCAACATGTCTGGGAAGCATTTGCTACTTTTGTAAAGTGTCCTATTGAAACCCTGGAGTGTCAGGGAAGTCACACAAGTATCACCATTTCTGCCCACCTCTGGCTGTAAAATCTGAATCTTGATAAGGCCAGCTATCATCTTGAAAATTGTTCTAGAAGCCTCAGTGGAAATATGAGATAATTCTAAAGTCCATAATATGAAGGGCATTGTTTTTCCATCTCATTGCCTTTACTTATTTTTAATTGTATAGTTTTCATCGAGGTAACATTGGTTTACCACAGTGTAGTGATATTAAGAGGTAAGGGTGGGCCTCCCTGGTGGCGCAGCGGTTGAGCGTTGCGCTGTGGAGCTGTCGGCAGCGAGTTCGATACCCAGCTGGGGAGAATCCCACATGGTGGGGCAGACCTCTCCTGCCTCGCCCGCTGCTCCCCTCAGCAGTGTATTTCTGATCTGCCTGTTCTGCTCCCCACTCTGTCTCTGGTGAACCCTCTCACCGCCCCACGTCTCTGGCCTATACCCCAGCTTGTATGTATAAATAAATAAATCTTTAAAAAAAAAAAAAAAAAAGAGGTAAGGGTTCACACCTCTTCAGATGTATGTTACCACCCCACCCCCACGGCAAAGGCACCAATAATCCTCCACCAGAGTCCTCTGAGCCTCTTCCACCCTTTGCTCTCCACTGGTAGCCTCAATTCTATAGTGAAATATCTAGCATTTTGTTTTGGTTTGGTTTAACTTTATCTGTCCCTTTGTTTTGTTTCTTTATATTCCACTTACAAGTGAAATCATCCACTATTTGACTTTCTCCTCTCAATTACTTCGCTTGCAATAACCCCTCCAGTTCCATCCATGTTGGCACAAGTTGCAAAATTTCTTCTTATTTTTATAGCTGAGCAGTAGTCCATTGTGTATGCATTTATCTTCTTTATCACTCATCTGTCTTTGGGCACTCGGGTTGTTTCCATAACATGGCTGCTGTAGATAGTGATGCAGTGACCACAGGAATAAATATATCCTGAAGAGCATTTGTTGAACACAATAACGGGAAACTCCTTGGGAGGTGGCTTGCCTTGGGTGAGAGAGTTTTCAAACTGTGTTGCCAAGTCCTTGCCAGTGCAGTGTCTCTCAGCTTCCATGGTAGTGCTTGCTATAAAGAAATTTCATCAGTACTAGAAATTGATGATTTACTTTTGAGATAGCCCTCTTCTGGTGTGGGCCTTTTCTTTTCAACTGCTTGTTACCCATTTCTATGTAAAAAATCACTTGCAAAGGAAAGCTTGTCTGTATAAGAATCAACATACCAGTAAAAGAAGTTACTACTTGCCTACTGGAATCTCCCATCTGAAATATTTCTCCTACTTGGTATTTGGCTTTTATTAAATATTTTTCTTACTGCCTTTTAGTTATGTTCATATTACTTGTGATAGTAGAATTTTGAGGAGTCCTTTGGAAAATCACTTGCAATAAAGAAGGGCTCTCTGATTCATCAGCTTCTTAGAAATAAAGCAGGAGTTTTATTTATTTTTTTTTTTTAATTTATTTTTTTAAGGTTTATTTATTTATACATACAGCTGGGGTACAAGCCAGAGGTGTGGAGTGGTGAGAGGCTTCACCAGAGACATAGTGGGGAGCAGCACAGGCAGATCAGAAATACACTGCTGAGGGGAGCAGCGGGCAAGGCAGGAGAGGTCTGCCGCACCATGTGGGATTCTCCCCAGCCGGGCGTCGAACTCACATCGCTGCTGCCGACAGTTCCACAGCGCAGCGCTTAACCGCTGCGCCACCAGGGAGGCCCCAGGAGTTTTATTTTTGACAGTGGGATGATATGTGCTTGTAAGTCTTGGCAAGGATAGATAGGAACAATCTGCTGAAGGACAATTTCATTTCCTACCAGTGTGTGGCCTTTCAAATGAAATTAAACTTGATTCCATATTTTGAAGTGGTGGTTGCATTTTATTAAAATTTTACAGAGAGCAGCTGTAGAGGATATAAACCCAGCAGATGACCCTAATAATCAAGGTGAAGATGAATTTGAGGAAGCTGAGCAAGTAAGAGAAGAAAATTTACCTGATGAAAATGAAGAGCAAAAACAAAGTAACCAAAAACAAGAGAACACAGACATGGAGGAACATTTGGTGGTAAGCAGATGACACTGCAGAGGGCGGTTTTACCCTGGGCACCTGGCTTATGCAAAAGGTTAGTGATAACTTGACAGAACACTTGTGTCTTTGGTTGATTTTTAGGCAGTTGTATGAAATTAAATGCCCACACTCAGAGAAAGAGAGCATAATAGATATCCAGAGCATTGTGTTGGGAATGATTATTCCTCATTTCCTGGACACTGATGCCTTGAAAGTACACTTTTTATGGTGGTATGCTTGTCCTTCCTCCCAGAGTACTCCCAGAGACATCTCCAATGTCCAATGTCCAGTAACCTGAACTTCCCCTTTTGTTTCAACAGATGGCAGGAAATCCTGACCAGCAGGAAGATAATGTTGATGAGCAATACCAGGAAGAGGGAGAAGAAGAGGTAGGAAGGTGGAATGCAGGAGGCTGATCAAACGGCCTGGTGCATTACACTAGCCTTAAGCAAACCTCAGCAGCATCTTATGTCTTCTGTAGAAATGTTCAGAAAGACTTAGGCAAGATCAGAAAGGGCTTAAAGTGGAAATGGACTATGGCAGTGGGAACATTTGGTTAGAAGAAAACAAAATGGGGTAACAGTCCTTTCTGGATTCTCACTAGAAAAAAAATTAATTAAGGTAACATCAGTTTACAACACTGTATAATTTAGGGGAGTAGGTTCACATCTCCTCAGATGCATGTTAGCATACCACATTCACTATCAAAGAACCCACAGACCATTGGACCCCCCCATTTTGTTCCCACTCTCACCCTCCCTCTCCTGCTTCACTAGAAATTTTGAATTGATAAGACATTTGGCTTTGCAGGACTTAGGTTTATGTGATCCAAGTATATTTTCTCCTGTCTCTTTCCCTCATAGAAAAAGAGAAGAACAAAGCTTTGCACTGTAAGGGCACCTGCTATCGCCACAGTGCCCTGTAGTGTAGTGTTTTTGAACTACACTCACCATACTCTAGAAACATTAAAGAAAAATTTGGTCTCTAAATTTGATATTTCCCCTCTTGAGAATTCAGTGTCTTATTTAAATTTAACAATAAAGAAAAAGAAAATTATATGAGGAGCTGAGTTGAATAAACTGTGTTTAGGTGAAATATCTTAACATTTCATTTTAGTTTGCTTTTTATTACAAATTTCTGGCATATTATTGTTAATTAGGTTTATAGAGTATCATGGAATCACATCTATAATTTTTTTCATTTTATTTATTTTTGTTAAGGTAACTGTTTTACAGTGTTGAGTACAATGATATAGTGGGTTATGACCACAGCACACCCACCACCAAAGCTAGTCCACCATCATACCCCATTGTGCTCCCTCCCCACTTTGTCCTAGTTCCTCCCCACCTTCTCCTCTGGTAGATGTCTGGAAGCAGTTAGTCAACGGACTCCATAGTGTGCACCACTGAAGCGCATTCAGTGCTTGGAAATATGATGGGGATGATGCCAAGGCGCCATGTTTAGTTTCCCTGTGGGCCAGTGAATGAAAGCCTGGTTCATGGCTGCTTCTCATCCAGGTGTCCTGTAAATGTGTGACTTTGGTCCTAAGGGGAACCACATGAGAGGATGAACAAATGGCAACTGAGCAAACACCCGTGCATCGCTTGAGCTCTCTTCAGTACATGTGCTGCTGAGCTCTCTGACCTGATCCCCGACTTGGTCTGCCTCTTAGTTTTTTTTATTGCATTTTTCAGGTTTACAGAGCTAGTGCTGAAATCTGTGCCTATTCTGGAAAAGTAGAAAAGGGTATCACTTCACAGCCATTGGCAACATACATCTCCAGGCACCTGCACGCCGACTGGCTTGACCCCTTCTCCCTCTCCTCAAACTGCTGTTCATCCTCATCAGCACTCTGAGCTGCCTTATTAAAGGAGTGTTAGAGAAACTAACATTTTGAATATTAAGACATTGGCAAGAAAAATATATTCTTGTGGAGTTATCTTGCAACAAGATGTCTAGACTAATGTTACTTTGTTTCATTTGTTTCATTATTCAGCTGCCAGAAATCTTTGCGGGATTAAAAGAATAGTTCACCTTGGCTTCTTTTTAAAAAATTCAGAAGGGTCAACATAAAATTTTAATTAGTATTTACTGATTATTTTTTACTTTTGTATTATATCATTAGGTAGAGAGAAAAATCCTGTGATAAAGGAGAAATCAAGGATAGAAAGAAAATAAAAGCAGAGTGGTATGAGGGAAGGAGCATTGGTGACAAGGAAGAGGAAATTGAGTTTCCCAGTGGGTGCCTGCACCTTGGCAAGACTGTCAGGCCACTGCTCCTCCTCCCTCAGAGCTCTTATTCTGCACACACTTAACCAGTTCCTATTTCTCTTTCCCTTGTTGCCTGCCCGGCTTTCCTGTGTGCAACACTGTGTCCTAGTTCCTGAGATGGTTATTATTGGATATTCCCACAGCCTAATATTTTTTCCTGTTCTTCTCTTGAGGAGAGAGAAGGGGAGTAGGTCCCAAATACTATTCAAGGGCCAGAGAAAGAGGTGGAGGTCTCAGCAGGCTTCAGCAAGTGCAGAAAAATAAAAGGGAACACACACAATGAGATGCTCACTTCAAAGAAATGACCAGACAGCAGGGACCTTCTGCCAGAAGTATATACCCCTGTCTTGCCCAAATTTAAAAAAAACTCACCCCAATCTGATCAAACCTGGAGTTAACTACCAGTTTTTTTTTTTTTTAAAAATAACAGAGATAAAAAAGAAAGATACAGATTTCCAGTTGTAAGATGAATAATAAATATAAGGGAGATAATACATAACATGATTGACTAGAGTTAACACTTTTGATGGCATGTATGGAAGCTGCTTAGAGACTAGATCCTAAGAGAAAACAATATGGAGGTTTCTCAAAATATTGAAAATGGATCTTCCATATGACCTAGCAATTCCACTCCTAGTTATCAACCTGAATAATAATAATAATAATAATAATAATAATAATAATAAAACATTAATTTGAAAGGAGATATGCACTCTTATGTTCACTGCAGCACTATTTACAATAACCATGCTATGGATACAGCTTAAATGCCCAAAGACAGATGGGTAGATAAGGAAGAAGTGGTATATATAAGAATGGACTACTTCTCAGCTATCAAAAAAGATAACTCTTGCCATTTGTGAGGCATGGGTGGAGCAGGAGAGGATTATGCTAAGTAAAGTAATTCAGAAGGAGGAAGACAAATAGCAGATGGTGTCATTTATATGTGGACAATAGAGAAACAAAACTGTCAGATAAAGCCAAACAAATGACAACCCCTGGGAATCTCATTGTAGAACTGAGGCAAGAGAGGGGGAGGGAGACGGAGAGAGAAATGGAGCAGAAACATAATGGTCTGTGATGGAGGGCTCTGGGTGTTTTGATGCTGGGTATGGTGTAGTAGTAACACCTGAAGGGGGAGGTCCTGTCTCTCTAAATCATAAACAGTGTTATAAACTATTGTTTCCTCAATAGTAATGTAAAAAGTTTAGTTCAGAATGGCTTACATGAAAAAAAGGGACTGGGGCCTCCCTGGTGGCGCAGCGGCTAAGTGCTGTACTATGGCGCTGTCGGTATCGGTATCGGTGAATTTGTGTGACACAAGTTCAGCACCAGGCCTGGGAGATTCCCACATGGCACAACAGACCTCTCCTGCCTCACCCACTTCTCCCCTCAGCAGTATATTTCCCTTGATCTGCGTGTTCTGGTCCCTACTCTCTCTCCGGTGAACCGTCTCCCCACCCCACGCCTCTGGCCTGTACCCTAGCTTGTATGCATAAATAAATAAATCTTAAAAAAAGAGACACTGAAACATGGGAAAACCATAGCAGATTATGGCATCAGAAGGGACTGTTTTCTTTTCCTGACCTTCCTCACCACTGTGCTAGAGGGTGACCGCCCTTGGGATAGAGTGGTAGCAGCTCAATAGAGGTTATTTCCCTTCATTGCTTACTCACCAACCACATCCTTTGATAATTTCCTAAATTAATGAGAAAGGGATAAATGGGCTGAGTACACTTTGAGTGGGACTGGGAAGAAGACCAAAGCCAACTCCATGATGCTTTTATTCTAAAATAATTGATTAAGTGACACTGTTGTGTATAATGTATAACTGAGGACAGGAAAAAAAAAGTTAAGGCACATTAAAGATAGCATTCAGAGCCAGCTTGCAATTTAATCCTTTCTTAATTCTCTCTGATTTATAGGAAAACCAGCAAAATAGTGAGCTTTATGTTGGGATTTGTGTTATTAATTTCTATGTTTCCATCTATGCTTAACTCAGCGATTCACCCATCAATAATTGTTGAACCAAATTGAATTTCTAATTCTAGAGAACAGTGAAATGATTATGAAGTGAATTAATTAATCTGACATGGTCATAGTGTAATAAAGAATTCAGAAATTAAAAATAAAGAACCTAAGAGTTCTCTACACAAGAACCAAACCATTTTATTGTATTTATAGAAAGTGATGGGTGTTGACTAATTGTGATTATTACACAATATATGACAGCCAATTTATTATGGACCTTAAACTTATTATATTCCTCAATGTTAACACAGTACTGTATATCAATTCTATCTCAATAAAACTGGAAAAAAGAAATGGGAATATAGAGTATGGGAACCATGCATTTTGTTTATGTGGTATGTGTATTTAAGGCATTTGTGGAGACCCTCTGTAGGCTGTGCAGTGTGCTATACAGGTGCAGTATTCTTACCTCTACTAAGTCTCACGTTTCCAGCTTCCCACTGACTTCTCAGGTGTAAGACTGTTGCTGCCGTGGCTTCCGCTCCCTTGAAGCACACAGCGACACTGACTTCTGTCAGCATTTGCTCTCAGGGAGGAATTGCCTCTTGCCAGGGCTATATCTCTTTAGTTGTACAGCCTGTGGCACTTGTAGACTTGAACTATGAGAGTAGAGGACCTAACAAATGTGATTAGGAAATGTGCATTATCCCTGCCTTCTTTAACTCTAGAGCATCAGTGTTACTCTTCAAAGACACAAAAATATTGATTATTAGAAAGCATTCCTTATTTATGATGATAATATTTTACCCAACATGAAGAAAAAAATAATAGAATTGTAAGATGTACTTTATGTCTGAGAAATTATAAAATTTCATTTGTGGGTCTCTTAAAGACGTAATTTAAATCAGTGCTTTCCACCTCAGTCTATCAACAGCTAGTAAATAACTTAAGTTTTTTTTTTTTTAATCCATATATCACAAGAAAAGAAAGGTCCTAAGAAGGTCTCTATCTAGAGACATTGTTTACCTGGTATTCATCATCGCTCAGAAAAGGTACTCTCAGTCTTTGTTGTGGCTAAGAATCATCTCAGAGAGTATGTGAAAAATACAAATTCCTGGGTCAGACCTTACCTTTGGAAATTTTGATCTTATCTCTGGTGAGGCCTAGGAGTCAGTGTTCTATACACACACACTGCAGCTCGAACTACACTCACAACTACACACACGAACTACACTCACCACTTGCAGCTATGTTGTTTCGGTAAACACTGCTTAGAGAAATTGTTTTAGGGTACATGGCTCTGGGTGAAATTAGCAAAGTTTGAACTTTCTGAAATTTCTGTGCAAAATGCTGTGTATTCATGCCCATTTGCCTAAGACTTTCTTACGCATGTTTTAGTGTCCATGATTCACCCTACTATATGCACATAGAAAATAAAAAAATCACTGATTCTGAGCTAACACTTTTACTTTCCATATAAGAAATTTGAACTTCAGAGGGGTTAGCTAAATTTTTGAAGATCACACACTTTGTTATCATTAGAACCATGATTAGAGCCCACACTGCTCTGATTTTAAAGGCTGCCATATTTAAGTTTCCAAGCATAGTAATTAGTTGATTTAGGCAAATTTTTCAATTAAGTTAGTGAATGCAGAAAGAATGATGGAATTGTAAATTTAACATTTTTGCAATCCATAAATAAAGGTATTGAAGAACAATCATCAGTGGATGGTACTACTAGATAAATAGAGAGCAGGGATTTTTACCTTGTAGAGATCAGACTGTCACCATCTGAGCTTATGAACCAACCTTAGCTTCATTGAAAGTAGGAGACTTAAATGTGTCTTCTTATGTGACAAGGATAGGAGATCTACAGCATCAGAGAAACTCTGGCTTTGCAAATTGAAATTGAATTAAGTGTTCAAGGTAACTTCCTTTTATAAGAACTGTGGGGTTAAGAGAATGAGTTAAGTGATACTTTGTAGAAGCAAATTAATCCATAACGTGGGTTATTCTACAGGACTAATCAATAACATTAATGAGTACTTTTGGTAATAGAACTGATGTTAAATGCTGCCTTTGTTTGCATTGTGATTAGACCAACCATAAATGGACATTTTAAAGACAATCAGGAAAATGTTAATTATGGACTAGACATTAGATGACACCCTGGGATTATTTATTAGGTGTGATAATGGCAATGAGGTTATTTAAGAAAAGTCTGTTGTTTTTAGAAATGTATATTGAGACATGCTAGGGTGAAATGACATGATCGCTACAATTTAAAAAATAATAATCAAATAGAAAACAGGTGACACAAATATGACAATATAAAGTTAGCTTTTGAACCTTGGTGATAACTTTTAGGAGTTCATCAAATTATTTTCTTCATGTGTGCTTGAAAAATTTTCATAATAAAAACAAAATACCTTATTGTTTATGTAGCAAAAAAGTTGCCAAGCCATGGTTTTCATCCTGGTCTCTGACTCCATAGTCTGTGCTAGGGGTTTGCAAAAAATAGGCCTTACCTTATTTTGTACTTAGAGTCTTATTAGAACACAGCCATGCCTGTGTAAATATGTATCATCTAAGGCTGCTTCTGTGCTACAATGGTAGAGTTGGGTAGTTGCCCCAAAGTCTTTATTGGCTAAGAAAGCCTAAATATTTACTATTTGGCCCTTTACAGAAAGTTTGATGACCTGATTATGTAATTTTTATATGTTCTTTCCACTATACTGCGGTTTCAAGGCTGTTTGTTCCAAACTAAAGCATGTTTAGTGTTTACTGACACATTGTCATTATGAAGGTTATAGACGACATGTCTTCTTTCATTGTATTTGATAAAGACACTTTAGCAATTTCATGATATCTAGCTAGACTTCACTATTATGTGTAATTAGAGCTTCATAGTTTTCAGGTTTCTTTGAGATTCAGTGACTAAGGGCAGAAGAGATGACATGGTCGCTGATAGAACCAGCTGGTGGTGAGACAAGGGTGTCTTCTTTTTAGCTCTTTGCAACAGGCAATGTGAATGCAAAGGATAAGCTATGTTTCTTCCCCAGGATGGATTTATTTCATGTGGGTGTCAGTTAGGGGCTGTGGGTACAGCTGGCACTGAGCTGGCTAGAAGAGGTCTGTGAAGGCTGGGCTCTGTGCAGGGCATCTTTGAAGGATCTTCTGTGTAGGCTTCTTAACAGGTCAGGTTTCCCCAAAGTTGACTGTGTTTGACTTGTTTCACACCTGAGCTGGACACCTTGAGACTGTCCTTCTTTTGTTGTGTCTTAATTATAGCACCTTCACTTGCCCATTTCTTGGATTTTTAATACCAATTTCCCCTTCCAGAAAAAAATTAAATACTTTGGTGTGCTATTCAAGAGGACTTACCATGGTTCTAGGGGAGATCAGGTATTCTTTTGAAACCAGGATACCATATTATGCTTAATTATTCAATATTTTGTGACGTGTAATAAAGTGACGGAAGTAAACATTTGGCATATACTTGGTTTTCAAAATAGTTCAGTTAGAAAACATTTTACCCTACTTTTTGTGGAATGTAATCCTTAAATTGAAACTATTTATTAAAAATATCTAGATGCTTTATTTGATTTGCATTTTGAAAATAATAATTGGACTCAATGCTACATAAAAGTAACAGCATTACATGAAGGAAAACTACTTAAAAAAGAAATGTCATTTTAAAACCCTAAAGAGATATAAGGATTCCACACACTTTCCTAGACTATTTCATGAAGCAATTGAAATTATTGTATTCACTGTTCTAGACATTTTAGTTCTAAAAGTTTATCCATAATTATAGAAATATAATACACTTTTTACATTTTCTACTACATTGCATATATGTGGTGTTGTTTTTTCTCCTCCTTCCCAGAACAGATATTTTTTTGTGCTCATTCAATATTCATTCATTCTAGAATATTTCTTAAACAGTTGCAGTGTGCCAGATAGGAATCTGTACTGAAGTGTGTTCAGAAAGACAGATGTTTCTTATCTTTGAGGAACTTGCACTCTGTCAGAGCCTTTAGACTTCTAAAGATCTTCCATTTTGGAAAGGGGAATATTAAATGTTATGAGCTAAGTTTCTTCAGGTGTTATACTTAACATAAACCCTAATCGAAGGAATCTGAAATTCAAACATTAGCGTCTCAATCACATTGGTATTTTTGTAGTTGGCCTGCTGTGCATTTCTTTATACCTATGTAATAAGTCGGATCTTTGACTTTCATTTTTTTTCAAATTTATTTCTTGTTTAATTTTGTTTCTGCTACTTTGAACTTTTTGCAAATCAAATTTGCTGTGTTTAAATGATTAAAATGTCACCTGTTATCTCTGGTTTGTTATAGGTACAGGAAGATTTGACTGAAGAGAAAAAAAGGGAATTAGAGCACAATGCTGAGGAGACCTATGGTGAAAATGTATGTGAAGGGTCTAGGTTTCTATCATGCATGTGCACACACATGCATGTGGAGATTTGCATGTGCAGCATATATACATGAGGTGCCACTGAGTTTAGTGGGACCACTAAGAATTCGAGTATCTGGGACAAGAGAAGATTAGAAAAGACAGTACACTGTTGCCTAAAGGATCATTTTTCTTCATTGGTTTCCTTTCTCCAAAAGTGACTAACTTTGCACTGTTTTTCTGTTTTTTAAGAGGGAATTATTCATACCACTAACTCTATGCCCTGTCTCTTAGTTTTTCTTTTTTCTTTTAACTTGAAGGCTGATGATAAAAACAATGACGGGGAAGAACAAGAAGTTCGAGATGACAACCACCCTAAAGGCCGAGAGCCACACTATGAGGAAGAGGAGGAGGAGGAAGAAGATGGGGCTGCTGTTGCTGAGAAATCACAACGAAGAGCTGAAATGTAGCTGTGACCACTTTCAGACAACGCTCAGCCAATGGATTCTTTTCAAGCTGCTCGAAATCAGTCTGCCTACTGAACTCTAGGATATTTAATTGCAAAAATTAATAATGTAGACTTTTTAAACTTTTTTATTAGAAGTTCTCATGCATTTATATGAATATTTTTTGATAACCTAGGTTTAGAGCTTCTTTTATATTCAATTTAACATGAACAAGAAGAAAAACAATAAAGCAATCCTTAGTCTTAGAATCTCATTTTTCATAGTTTATGGATACTGGACATTGATTTTTATATGTTTCAACTTGTTATTTTTTATCTTGTTTCCAGGTGTTCTGTTGTTTGCCTTTGAAAAAATGCAAGATTTTAAAACAGGGAATACCGTTGAATGCTGTGTAAACTTTAAGCATGGATGGTTTATTAATTTCTGCCTTCCTGAGGTTCCTGTATAAAGTTCTAATGGAATTTCACCAGTCTTGTGTATCTTTGGAAGATCTGTGTGCAGAATGACATATGATTGAAAAGGCATATGTTATGAAAACATTATTTTTCAAACTTTTAAAACATGTAGGGACATGTCTGGCTTTACTTAAAATCACAGCTATTTTTGAAAGGAATAAAATTTGAAAGTAAGCACTAAAACTCATGTGACAGTATTCTGGACTTAGATATTTCAGTATTCAAACAAGGTATGACACAGTCGTATATTAACTTTTCTCCAGGACTGACACCTCGTTTAATAACTCATTCAGTGTGTATGGGTGGTGTTTCTACATAAGTATCCATTCTGAGTAGTTCTTGCTGAAGTCATCCCCATGTTTCACTGTCTAGTTCTCCACAGTATTGTTTTCTTTGTTAGCTCTGTGCCTCGATATGTAATCATTTTGAAGACAAGTATGAATATAAAGTCTTACCAAACTGTGTAATTGATTAGGATTATTTTTTGAAAACGACATGGTAAGATATAGTTGGTGGTGTGACAGACCCATCACTTTTCTATTTGCTTGACGGGGTCTGCATTATGCCTGTGTATAAGGCATATTGAGCACAAATCTTTTAAATCCCTTAAAATAAAGGAATTTAAAATTAAAAATTTTCCTTGGGATAGAGACATTTCGGTCTCAAGCATAATGATATTTAAATATATAGAATTAAGTAATATAATTCATATTCCATGGTTTTTAATAATACTCTCAATTCAGAAAAATAAACTTCAATTTTTATCATTGTGGTGTGAATGTAATTTTAATTTTAAATAACTACACTAGTGTATGTTTTTAATTATCCTAATCACATAATTGTGTATGTATGCATATGAATGTTTTGCTCAAATGTATTTTGTGATTTTCAGTAATCACAAATTAAATCTTACCTTTTATGTATAAAAATCCTTTATGTAATGTAAAATGTATAATATTGTACATAGTGTTCAGATTACAATTATTTTGGTAAATTAGTTTGTATTTTTAATGTCCCAGTTGCAGTATTTAATTATTTGAAACACATTGAAACTTGGTAATAGTCAATAAAGCTATAAAAGCAAATGGCAAATCTTTCAAAATATGAGATTTGTTATTAGTTTCTGATCATATGATATTCTTTGGTTGTTTTTCATAAAAGGAAAAATTGTAGGAGTTATCAGTATAGATGAATGAATTATAAGTTGCCCTTCCAACCTATTCTTATTTCCCTTTCTATACTTTATCTCTCTCTATGCTTATTTTTGTTTGAGCTAGTTCTGAGGAAGAAAAAAGAAATAGATACAGAAAATATAAGAAAGTGCCATGTACACACACTAAATATAAACAAAAAATCCAAACCCCCCCCTCAAAAAGCAACATCTCAAACCATGTGACACTGTATGGCACCAAGTTATAAGGCCACTTTAACTGGAGAGCTAATCAATTTCAGCTAATCTGCATTAATGACATGGGCACAAATGTTACATATATTTGTCTTGTAAATTATTCTGTGACTGTTGGTGCAACCAATAAATCAAAGGATTTGGTACCAGTGACACTATCCACAGAAAAAGGCATATTTATTAAGTATAGTAGAGCACAAAAATTGTGCACATTGTATATTAGCACAAATTCATGACTAGATATTTGTAAGAATGAACAAGAGTGTGTGACTAGAATCCACTTTACGGTGCTTGCTTAAGATGAATGGACTCCCTCTCACAGTGGAAGAATTTGTCCTCCTGGTAGATTTGACATTAACTGTTTTGAGTTCTATATGTTTTGTTTTTATTTCTCTTGTTACATTGAGGTGCTGGGCATGGTGTGCAGTCATTTGTAAAATGAAAACAATTTCTATTCCTAAATCATTTTCAGTTGGGTTTTGAAGACAGATTGATCCTAGTTTTTCTTAGGATCCTGGCTACTTTCCCAGTCTTTTTGAAAGATTTCTTTTTTTTTTTTAATATATATTTTTATTGTTATTTATGTCTTTTACATTTTGTATTCCCCTTGGGTAGCCCACCACCAATTCACCCATGATCCATCTCCATGGTCCTTTGTGTTCTTTTCTATTCCATTTTGTGCGCTTTTCCTTCCCTCCCTCC